>JBBBDQ010020408.1:0-17398 GCA_037127315.1 Ascarosepion bandense | reverse complement strand
CCCAGACATTGCTTCGCTATTCATTCTTCTTCATGTGCTCTTTCCCTTCAGAACGTAGACAATCATGATTTCACTTGCCCCTATCCCTTGTCGCTCTTAATGTTTCCTCTTGGTATTTCTCCCAAACCTTGCTTCGCTATTCATTCTCTCTTCATGCTCTTTCCTTCAGAACGTAGACAATCATGGACTTCCACTTGCCCTCATCACTTGTCACTTTTGTGAATGTTTCCTCTTGGTATCTCTCCCAAACCTTGCTTCGCTATTCATTCTTCTTCATGTGCTCTTTCCCTTCAGAACGTAGACAATCATGATTTCCACTTGCCCCATCCCTTGCTGCTCTTAATGTTTCCTCTTGGTATTTCTCCCAAAACCTTGCTTCGCTATTCATTCTTCTTCATGTGCTCTTTTCCCTTCAGAACGTAGACAATCATGGACTTCCACTTGCCCCTATCACTTGTCGCTCTTAATGTTTCCTCTTGGTATTTCTCCAACCTTGCTTCGCTATTCATTCTTCTTCATGTGCTCTTTCCCTTCAGAACGTAGACAATCAGACTTCCACTTGCCCCTATCACTGTCGCTCTACGTTTCCTCTTGTTATCTCTCCCAAACCTTGCTTCGCTATTCATTCTTCTTCACGTGCTCTTCCCATCGTAGACAATCATAGTCTCTACTTGCCCGTCTCTGTTTTCCTTAATGTTCTCCTTCTTATATTTCTCCCCAACCTTGCTCATTCATCTTTTCGTGCCTTTTCCTTCAGAACGTAGATGTCCATATCTCCTCATCTCCGCTCACTTGTCGCTCTTAATGTTTCCTTGTATTTCTCCCAAAACCTTGCTTCGCTATTCATTCTTCTTCATGTGCTCTTTCCTCTAGAACGTAGACAAATCTATGGACTTCAATTTGCCCCTATCACTTGTCGCTCTTAATGTTTCCTCTGCACATCTCTCCCAAACCTTGCTTCGCTATTCATTCTTCTTCATGTGTGCCTTCCCTTCAGAACGTAGACAATCATGGACTTCCACTTGCCCCTATCACTTGTCGCTCTTAATGTTTCCTCTTGGTATTTCTCCCAAAACCTTGCTTCGCTATTCATTCTTCTTCATGTGCTCTTTCCTTCAGAACGTAGACAATCATGATTCACTGCCTTATCACTTGTCGCTCTTAATGTTTCCTCTTGCATTTCTCCCAAACCTTGCTTCGCTATTCATTCTTCTTCATGTGCTCTTTCCCTTCAGAACGTAGACAATCATGGACTTCCACTTGCCCCTATCACTTGTCGCTCTTAATGTTTCCTCTTGGTATTTCTCCCAAACCTTGCTTCGCTATTCATTCTTCTTCATGTGCTCTTCCCTTCAGAACGTAGACAATCATGGACTTCCACTTGCCCCTATCACTTGTCGCTCTTAATGTTTCCTCTTGGTATTTCTCCCAAACCTTGCTTCGCTATTCATTCTTCTTCATGTGCTCTTTCCCCTTCAGAACGTAGACAATCATGGGTCTCCACTTGCCCCTATCACTTGTCGCTCTTAATGTTTCCTCTTGGTATTTCTCCCAAACCTCTGCTTCGCTATTCATTCCTCTTCATGTGCTCTTTCCCTCTAGAACGTAGACAATCATGGATTTCCACTTGCCCCTATCCCTTGTCGCTCTTAATGTTTCCTCTTGGTATTTCTCCCAAACCTTGCTTCGCTATTCATTCTTCTTCATGTGTTTTTCCCTAGAACGTAGAATCATGGATTTCCACTTGCCCCTATCCCTTGTCGCTCTTAATGTTTCCTCTTGGTATTTCTCCCAAACCTTGCTTCGCTATTCATTCTTCTTCATGCTCTTTCCCTTCAGAACGTAGACAATCTGCGGATTTCCACTTGCCCCTATCCCTTGTCGCTCTTAATGTTTCCTCTTGGTATTTCTCCCAAACCTTGCTTCTGCTATTCATTCTTCTTCCGCGTGCTCTTTCCCTTCAGAACGCAGACAATCATGGACTTCACTCTGCCCCTATCACTTGTCGCTCTCAATGTTTCCTCTTGGTATTTCTCCCAAAACCTTGCTTCGCTATTCATTCTTCTTCATGTGCTCTTTCCCTTCAGAACGCAGACAATCGCGGACTTCCACTTGCCCCTATCACTTGTCGCTCTTAATGTTTCCTCTGGCATTTCTCCCTTAAAACCTTGCTTCGCTATTCATTCTTCTTCACAGTTTCTTTTCCTTCAGAACGTAGAGCAATCGCGGACTTCCACTTCGCCCCTATCACTTGTCGCTCTTAACGTTTCCTCTTCTTGGTATTCTTAAACCTGCTTCGCTATTCATTCTTCTTCATGTGCTCTTTTCCTTCAGAACGTAGACAATCATGATCTCCACTCTGCTCCCTTATCACTTGTCGCTCTCCAATAAGCTTCTCTTGGCATTTCTCCTAAACCTTGCTTCGCTATTCATTCTTCTTCTTCATGTGTGCTCTTTCCCCTTCAGAACGTGGTAGACAATCATGGACTTCCACTTGCCCCTATCACTTGTCGCTCTTAATGTTTCCTTCAGTATTTCTCCCAAACCCGCTTGGTTATTTATTCCTTCTTCATGTGCTCTTTCCCTTCAGAACGCAGACAATCATGGATTTCCACTATTCCTTATCCCTTGTCGCTCTTGTCGTTTCCTCTTGGTATTTCTCCCAAACCTTGCTTCGCTATTCATTCTTCTTCACGTGCTCTTTCCCTTCAGAACGTAGACAACTGTGGACTTCCACTTGCCCCTATCACTTGTCGCTCTTAATGTTTCTGGTATTTCTCTCAAACCTGCTTCGCTATTCATTCTTCTTCATGTGCTCTTTCCTTCAGAATGTAGACAATCATGGACTTCACTCTGCCCCTATCACTTGTCGCTCTTAATGCTTCTCTTGGTATTTTCCCAAACCTTGCTTCGCTATTCATTTTTCATGTGCTCTTTCCCTTCAGAACGTAGACAATCATGGATTTCCACTTGCCCCTATCCCTTGTCAGTTTTAATGTTTTCCAGCTCCAAACTCCAAGCTTGCCATTCTTCTTCATGTGCTTCTTTCCTTCAGAACGTAGACAATCATGGACTCATCACCCTCATCACTTGTCGCCTTTAATGTTTCTCTGCAGCTTTCCAAACCTTGCTTCGCTATTCATTCTTCTTCATGTGCTTTTTCCTTCAGAACGTAGACAACTGCGGACTTCACTTGCTCTCATCACTGCCGTGTTTTAACGTTTTCCGGTATTTCTCCCAACCTTGCTTCGCTATTCATTCTTCTTCATGTGCTCTTTTCCTTCAGAACGTAGACAAATCGTTAGACTTCACCTGCCTCCTATCACTTGTCGCTCTTAATGTTTCCTCTTGTATTCTAAACCTTGCTTCGCTATTCATTCTTCTTCATGTGCTCTTTCCTTCGGTAGAACGCAGACAATCATGGATTTCCACTTGCCCCTATCCCTTGTCGCTCTTAACAAGCTTCTCTGTATTTCTCCCAAACCTTTGCTTCGCTATTCATTCTTCTTCATGTGCTCTTTTTCCCTTTTCAACGTAGACAATCATGGACTTCCACTTGCCTCCTATCACTTGTCGCTCTTAATGTTTCTCCTGGCTTCTCCCAAACCTTGCTTCGCTATTCATTCTTCTTCATGTGCTCTTTCCTCTTGAACGTAGACAATCGCGGACTTCACTTGCCCCTATCACTTGTCGCTCTTAATGTTTCCTCTTGGTATTTCTCCCAAACCCGTCGGTCTATTCTTCATAAAGTTTTTTTCCTTCAGAACGTAGACAATCATGGATTTTCACTTGCCCCTATCACTTGTCGCTCTTAATGTTTTCGGTGTTTCTCTCAAAACCTTGTCGCTTATTCATTTCTTCTTCATGTGCTCTTCCTTCAGAACGTAGACAATCATGGACTTCCACCTGCCTTATCACTTGTCGCTCTTAATGTTTTCCGGTATTTCTCCCTAAACCTTGCTTCGCTATTCATTCTTCTATGTGCTCTTTCCCTTCAGAACGTAGACAATCATGGACTTCACTTGCCCCTATCACTTGTCGCTCTTAATGTTTCTCTGCAGGTTTCTCCCAAACCTTGCTTCGCTATTCATTCTTCTTCATGCTTCTTCCTTCAGAACGTAGACAATCATGGATTTTCAATTTCGCCTTATCCCTTGTCGCTCTTAACAAGCTTCTCTTGGTATTTCTCCCAAACCTTGCTTCGCTATTCATTCTTCTTCATGCTCTTTCCTTCAGAACGTAGACAATCATGGACTTCACTTCAGCAGCTCTCATCACTTGTCGCTTCAATATTTCTCAGGCTTCTCCCAAACCTTGCTTGGCTATTCATTCTTCTTCATGTGTTTTCCTTCAGAACGGTGAGACAATCATGGACTTCCACTTGCCCCTATCACTTGTCGCTCTTAATATTTCTTGGTATTCCAAACCCTGCTTCGCTATTCATTCTCTCTTCATGTGCTCTTCCTTCAGAAGTTCGCAGACAACTGCGGACTTCCACTTGTCTCTATCACTTGTCGCTCTTAATGTTTCCTCTTGGTATTCTGGAACCCAGTTTCGTCATTCATTCTTCTTCATGTGCTCTTTCCCTTCAGAACGTAGACAACCGCGGACTTCCACCGGGTTCTATATCACTTGTCGCTCTTAATGTTTCCTCTGGTATTTCTCCCAAACCTTGCTTCGCTATTCATTCTTCTTCATGCTCTTTCCCTTCAGAACGTAGACAATCATGGATTTCCACTCTCTGGGTTCTCATCCCTTGTCGCTCTTAATGTTTCCTCTTGGTATTTCTCCCAAACCTTGCTTCGCTATTCATTCTTCTTCATGTGCTCTTTCCTCAGAACGTAGACAATCATGGATTTCCTACTTGCTCCTTATCCCTTGTCGCTCTTAATGTTTCCTCTTGGTATTCCCAAACCTTGGCTTCGCTATTCGCCTTTTTCTTCTGTGTTTTTTCCTTCAGAATGTAGACAATCATGGACTTCCACTTGCCCCTATCACTTGTCGCTCTTAATGCTCTCTTGGTATTTCTCCCAAACCTTGCTTCGCTATTCATTCTTCTTCGCGTGCTCTTTTTCCTTCAGAACGTAGACAATCATGGACTCTCCACTTGCCCCTATCACTTGTCGCTCTTAATGCTTCTCTTGGTATTTCTCCCAAACCTTGCTTCGCTATTCATTCTTCTTCATGTGCTCTTTCCTAGTTTGGGGACAACTATGGACTTACCGCCTCATCACTTGTCGCTCTTAATGTTTCCTCTCTTGTATTTCTCCCAAACCTTGCTTCGCTATTCATTCTTCTTCATGTGCTCTTTCCTTTCAGAACGTAGACAATCACACCTCCACTTGCCCTCATCACTTGTCGCTCTTAATGTTTCCTCTTGGGTATTTCTCTCAAACCTTGCTTCGCTATTCATTTTTCTATGCTCTTTTCCTTCAGAACGTAGACAATCATGGACTTCCACTTGCCCCTATCACTTGCTTGCTCTAATGTTTCCTCTTCTGGTATTTCTCTCAAACTCCGTTTTTCGCTATTCATTCTTCTTCATGTGTTTTTTTCCTTCAGAACGTAGACAATCGCGGACTTCCACTTGCCTTATCACTTGTCGCTTCAATGTTTTCTCTTGGTATTTCTCCCAAACCTTACTTTCGCTATTCATTCTTCGCGTGCTCTTTTTCCTCTAGAACGTAGACAATCATGGACTTCCACTTGCCTATCACTTGTCGTTTCTAATGCTTCTCTGGTATTTCTCCCAAACCTTGCTTCTGCTATTCATTCTTCTTTCATGTGCTCTTTCCCTTCAGAACGTAGACAACTGTGGACTTCACTGCCCCTATCACTTGTCGCTCTTAATGCTTCCTCTTGGTATTTCTCCTAAACCTTGCTTCGTCATTCATTCTCTTTCATGTGCTCTTTCCCTTCAGAACGTAGACAATCATGGACTCTTCACTTGCCCCTATCACTTCTGTCGTTCTTAATGTTTCCTCTTGGTATTTCTCCCAAAACCTTGCTTCGCTATTCATTCTTCTTCATGTGCTCTTTCCTTCAGAACGTAGACAATCATGGACTTCCACTTGCCCCTATCACTTGTCGTTCTTAATGTTTCTCTTGTATTTCTCCCAACCAGCCATGGCCCATTCTTCATGTGCTCTTTCCTTCAGAACGTAGACAACTGTACCCACTTGCCCCTATCACTTGTCGTTCTTAATGTTTCCTCTTGGAAATTTCTCCAAACCTTGCTTCGCTATTCATTCTTCTTCATGTGCTTCTTCCTTCAGAACGTAGACAATCATGGACTTCCACTTTGCCCCTATCCCTTGTCGTCTTAATGTTTCCTTTCTGTATTTCTCCCAAACTTCCTGTTTCGCTATTCATTCTTCTTCATGTGCTCTTTTCCTTCAGAACGTGACAACTGCGGTGGACTTCCACTTGCCCCTATCACTTGTCGTCTAATGTTTCCTCTTGGTATTTCTCCCAAACCTTGCTTCTGCCATTCATTCTTCTTCATGTGCTCTTTCCTTCAGAACGGCAGACAACTGCGGATTTCCACTTGCCTTATCCCTTGTCGCTCTTAATGTGTTTCCTTCGTATTTCTCCCAACCTTGCTTCGCTATTCATTCTTCTTCATGTGCTCTTTCCTTCAGAACGTAGACAACCGCGGATTTCCATTTGCCCCTATCACTTGTCGCTCTTAATGTTTCTGTATTTCTCCCAAACCTGCTTCATTATTCATTCTTCTTCGCGTGCTCTTTCCTCAGAACGTAGGACAATCGCGGACTTCCACTTCTGCCCCTATCACTTGTCGCTTCCAATGTTTCCTCTTGGTATTTCTCCCAAACCTTGCTTCGCTATTCATTCTTCGCGTGCCTTTTTCCTTCAGAACGTAGACAATCATGGACTTCCACTTGCCCCCATCACTATTGCCTTTAACGTTTCCTCTGGTATTTCTCCCAAACATTGCTTCGCTATTCATTCTTCTTCATGTGCTCTTTCCTTCAGGAACGCAGACAATCATGGACTTCCACTTGCCCCTATCACTTGTCGCTCTTAATGTTTCTTGGTATTTCTCCCAAACCTTGCTTCGCTATTCATTCTTCTTCATGTGCTCTTTCCCTTCAGAACGTAGACAATCATGTGATCTCCCACTTGCCCCTATCCCTTGTCGCTCTTAATGTTTCCTCTGGTATTTCTCCCAAAACCTTGCTTCGCTATTCATTCTTCTTCATGTGCTCTTTCCTTCAGAACGTAGACAATCATGGACTTCCACTTGCCCCTATCACTTGTCGCTCTTAAAGTTTCCTCTTGGTATTTTCCCCAAACCTTGCTTCGCTATTCATTCTTCTTCATGTGCTCTTTTCCTTCAGAACGGAAGACAACTGCGGACTTCACTTGCCCCTATCACTTGTCGCTCTAATGTTTCCTCTGGTATTTCTCCCAAACCTGTTTCGCTATTCATTCTTCTTCATGTGCTCTTTCCTTCAGAACGTAGACAATCATGGACTTCCACTTGCCCCTATCCCTTGTCGTTTTAATGTTTCCTCTGGTATTTCTCCAAACCTTGCTTCGCTATTCATTCTTCTTCATGTGCTCTTTCCCCTTCAGAACGTAGACAATCACGGACTTCACCGTTTCTATCACTTGTCGTTTTAATGTTTCTCCTTGGTATTTCCTCCAAACCTTGCTTTCTGCCATTCATTCTTCTTCATGTGCTCTTTCCTTCAGAACGTAGACAATCATGGACTTCACTTGCCTCTCTCATTTTCACTTGTCGCCTTTAATGTTTCCTCTATGGTATTTCTCCCAAACCCGTTTTCCGCTATTCATTCTTCTTCATGTGCTTCTTCCTTCAGAACGCAGACAATCATGGACTTCCACTTGCCTCATCACTTGTCGCTCTTAATGTTTCCTCTTGGTATTTCTCCCAAACCTTGCTTCGCTATTCATTCTTCATGTGCTCTTTTCCCTTCAGAACGTAGACAATCATGACTCACTTGCCCCTATCACTTCGCTCGTTTTAATGTTTCCTCTGGTATTTCTCCAAACCTTGCTTCGCTATTCATTCTTCATGTGCTCTTTCCCCTTCAGAACGTAGACAATCATGGACTTCCACTTGCCCCTATCACTTGTCGCTCTTAATGTTTCTCCTTGGTATTTCTCCCAAACCTTGCTTCGCTATTCATTCTTCTTCATGTGCTCTTTCCCTTCAGAACGTAGACAATCTTGACCTCCACTTGCCTCTATCACTTGTCGCTCTTAATGTTTCCTCTTGGTATTTCTCCTAAACCTTGCTTTCGGGCTATTCACTTTTCCTTCATGTGCTCTTTCCTCAGAACGTAGACAATCATGGACTTCACTGCCCCCATCACTTGTCGCTCTTAATGTTTCTCTCTGGTATTTCTCTTCCAAACCTTGCTTCGCTATTCATTCTTCTTCGCGTGCTCTTTCCCTCAGAACGTAGACAATCATGGACTTCCACTTCGTTTCCTTTACCACTTGTCGCGTTTTAATGTTTCCTTCGGTATTTCTCCCAAACCTTGCTTCGCTATTCATTCTTCTTCTGTAGTTTTTTCCTTCAGAACGTAGACAACTGCACCTCCACTTGCCCCTATCCCTGTCGCTCTTAATGTTTCCTTCTCAGTATTTCTCCCAAACCTGCTTCGCTATTCATTCTTCTTCATGTGCTCTTCCTTCAGAACGGACAACTGCGGACTCTTAATTATTCCTCATCAGCTTGTCGCTCTTAATGTTTCCTCTTGGTATTCCAAACCTTGCTTCGCTATTCATTCTTCTTCATGTGCTCTTTCCCCTTCAGAACGCAGACAATCGCGGACTTCCACTTGCCCTCATTACCTGTCGCTCTTAATGTTTCCTCTTGGGTATTTCTCCAAACCTTGCTTCGCTATTCATTCTTTCTTCATTGCTCTTTTCCTTCAGGAACGGCAGGACAATCATGGACTTCACTTGCCCCTATCACTGTCGCTCTTAATGTTTCCTCTTGGTATTTCTCCAAACCTTGCTTCGCTATTCATTCTTCTCTATGTGTTTCTTCCTCTTCAGAACGTAGACAATCACAATTTCCCACTTGCCCCTATCCCCTTTGTCGTTATTAATGTTTCCTTCGTATTTCTCCAAACCTTGCTTCGCTATTCATTCTTCTTCATGTGTTTCTTTCCTTCAGAACGTAGACAATCATGGATTTCCACTTGCCTATCCCTCTTTGTCGCTCTTAATGTTTCCTCTTGGTATTTCTCCCAAACCTTGCTTCGCTATTCATTCTTCTTCATGTGCTCTTTCCTTCAGAACGTAGACAATTACATCTCCACTTGCCCTCATCCTTGTCGCTATTAATGTTTCTCCTTGGTATTTCTCCCAAACATTGCTTCGCTATTCATTCTTCTTCATGTGCTCTTTCCCTTCAGAACGTAGACAACTGCGGACTTCACTCTGCCCCTATCACTTGTCGCTCTTAATGTTTCCTCTTGTATTTTCTTCCTAAACCTTGCTTCTTCGCTATTCATTCTTCTTCATGTGCTCTTTTCCCTTCAGAACGTAGACAATCTTCATGGACTTCCACTTGCCTTATCACTTGTCGTTTTAATGTTTTCTTGGTATTTTCTCTCAAACCTTGCTTCGCTATTCATTCTTCTTCATGTGCTCTTTCCTCTGGAACGTAGACAATCATGGATTTCCACTTCGTTCTCATCACTTGTCGCTCTTAATGTTTCTTCTTGGTATTTCCTCCTCAAACCTTGCTTCGCTATTCATTCTCTTCATGTGCTCTTTCCCCTTCAGAACGCAGACAATCAGGACTTCCACTTGCCCCTATCACTTGTCGCTCTTAATGTTTCCTCTGGTATTTCTCCCAAACTCTTGCTTCGCTATCATTCTTCTTCATGTGCTCTTTCCTTCAGAACGTAGACAATCATGGACTTCCACTTGCCCCTATCCCTTGTCGCTATTAATGTTTCCTCTTGGTATTTCTCCCAAACCCGTTTTCACGGTCTATTCTTCTTCATGTGCCTTTTCCTTCAGAACGTAGACAATCATGATTTCCACTTGCCCCTATCCCTTTGCTTTTCTGCCTTTAACGTTTCCTCTGGTATTCCTCAAACCTTGCTTCGCTATTCATTCTTCTTCATGTGCTCTTTCCTTCAGAACGTAGACAATCTCTGCGGACTTCCACTTGCCTTTATCACTTGTCGCTCTAATGTTTCTTGGCATTTTCCAAACCTTGCTTCGCCATTCATTCTTCTTCATGTGCTCTTTCCCTTCAGAACGTAGACAATCATGGACTTCACTGCCCCTATCACTTGTCGCTCTTAATGTTTCCTCTGGTATTTCTCCCAAACCTTGCTTCGCTATTCATTCTTCTTCATGTGCTCTTTCCCTTCAGAACGTAGACAATCACGCATTCTCCACTTGCCTTATCACTTGTCGCTCTTGTATCAATGTTTCCTCTTGGTATTTCTCCCAAACCCTTGCTTCGCTATTCATTCTTCTTCATGTGCTCTTTTCCCTTCAGAACGTAGACAATCATGGACTTCCACTTGCCCCTATCACTTGTCGCTCTTAATGTTTCCTCTGGTATTTCTCCCAACCTTGCTTCGCTATTCATTCTCTTTCATGTGCTCTTTCCCCTTCAGAACGCAGACAATCATGGACTTCCACTTGCCCCTATCACTTGTCGCTCTTAAAGTTTCTCCTTTTGGCATTTCTCCCAAACCTTGCTTCGCTATTCATTCTCTTTCATGTGTTTCTTTCTCCTTCAGAATGTAGACAATCATGGACTCCACCTCTGCCTCATCACTTGTCGTTCTTAATGTTTCTCTGGTATTTCTCCCTAAACCTTGCTTCGCTATTCATTCTTCTTCATGTGCTCTTCCCCTTCAGAACGTAGACAATCATGGGACTTCCACTCTGTTCTCATCCCTTGCTTCTGCTCTTAATGTTTTCTTGGTATTCCAAACCTTGCTTCGTCATTCATTCTTCTTCATGTGCTTCTTCCCTTCAGAACGCAGACAACCTAGACTTCCACTTGCCCCTATCACTTGTCGCTCTTATCAAGCTTCTTCAGGCTTCCTCTTCAAACCTTGCTTCTGCTATTCATTCTTCTTCATGTGCTCTTTCCTCTAGAACGTAGACAATCATGGACTTCACTCTGCTCCTCATCACTTGTCGTTCTTAAATGTTTCCTCTTGGTATTTCTCCCAAACCTTGCTTCGCTATTCATTCTTCTTCATGTGCTCTTTCCTCAGAACGTAGACAACCGTGACCTACTTGCCTTATCACTTGTCGTCTTAATGTTTCCTCTGGCATTTCTCCCAAACCCGTTTTACTATTCATTCTTCTCTTTTCAGTTTTTCCTTCAGAACGTAGACAATCGCGGACTTCACTTGCCCCTATCACTTGTCGCTCTTAATGTTTCCTCTTGGTATTTCTCCCAAACCTCAGTTTCTATTCATTCTTCTTCATGTGCTCTTTCCTTCAGAACGTAGACAATCATGGACTTCCACTTGCCCCTATCACTTGTCGCTCTTAATGTTTCTCTTGGTATTTCTCCCAAACCTTGCTTCGCTATTCATTCTTCTTCAAGGTGCTCTTTCTTCAGAACGTAGACAATCATGGACTCTCCACTTGCCCCTACCACTTGTCGCTCTTAATGTTTCCTCTTGGTATTTCTCCCAAACCTTGCTTCTTGCTGTCCATTCTTCTTCGTGCTCTTTTCCTTCAGAACGTAGACAATCATGGACTTCACTCTGCCCTCATCACTTGTCGCTCTTAATGTTTCCTCTGGTATTTCTCCCAACCTTGCTTCGCTATTCATTCTTCTTCATGTGCTCTTTCCCTTCAGAACGTAGACAATCATGGACTCACCCGTTCTCATCACTTGTCGCTCTTAATGTTTCCTCTGGTATTTCTCCAAACCTTGCTTCGCTATTCATTCTTCTTCATGTGTTTCTTCCTTCAGAACGTAGACAACAATCGCGGACTTCACTTGCCCCTATCCCTTGTCGCCTTAACAAGCTTCCTCTTGGTATTTCTCCAAACCTGCTTCGCTATTCATTCTTTCTTCGCGTGCTCTTTCCCTTCAGAACGTAGACAAATCATGGACTTCACTTGCCCCTATCACTTGTCGCTCTTAATGTTTCCTCCTTGGTATTTCTCCTAAACCTTGCTTCGCTATTCATTCTTCTTCATGTGCTCTTTCCTTCAGAACGTAGACAATCATGGACTTCCACTTGCCCCTATCACTTGTCGCTCTTAATGTTTCCTCTGGTATTTCTCCCAAACCTTGCTTCGCTATTCATTCTTCTTCATGTGCTCTTTCCTTCAGAACGTAGACAATCATGGACTTCCACTTGCCCCTATCACTTGTCGCTCTTAATATTTCCTCTTGGGTATTTCTCCCAAACCTTGCTTCGCTATTCATTCTTCTTCATGTGTTCTTTCCTTCAGAACGTAGACAATCATGGACTTCCACTTGCCCCTATCCCTTGTCGCTCTTAATGTTTCCTCTTGGTATTTCTCCAAACCTTGCTTCGCTATTCATTCTTCTTCATGTGCTCTTTCCTTCAGAACGTAGACAATCATGGACTTCCACTTGCCCCTATCACTTGTCGCTCTTAATGTTTCCTCTTGGTATTTCTCCTAAACCTTGCTTCGCTATTCATTCTTCTTCATGTGCTCTTTCCTTCAGAACGTAGACAATCATGGACTTCCACTTGCCCCTATCACTTGTCGCTCTTAACAGCTTCCTCTTGGTATTTTCCCAAACCTTGCTTCGCTATTCATTCTTCTTCATGTGCTCTTTCCTTCAGAACGTAGACAATCATGGGACTTCCACTTGCCCCTATCACTTGTCGCTCTTAATGTTTCCTCTTGGTATTTTCCCAAACCTTGCTTCGCTATTCATTCTTCTTCATGTGCTCTTTCCTTCAGGAACGTAGACAATCATGGACTTCCACTTGCCCCTATCACTTGTCGCTCTAATATTTCCTCTTGGTATTTCTCCCAAACCTTGCTTCGCTATTCATTCTTCTTCATGTGCTCTTTCCCTTTCAGAACGTAGACAATCATGGACTTCCACTTGCCCCTATCCCTTGTCGCTCTTAATGTTTCCTCTTGGTATTTCTCCCAAACCTTGCTTCGCTATTCATTCTTCTTCATGTGCTCTTTCCCTTCAGAACGTAGACAATCATGGACTTCCACTTGCCCCTATCACTTGTCGCTCTTAATGTTTCCTCTTGGTATTTCTCCCAAACCTTGCTTCGCTATTCATTCTTCTTCATGTGCTCTTTCCCTTCAGAACGTAGACAATCATGGACTTCCACTTGCCCCTATCACTTGTCGCTCTTTAATGTTTCCTCTTGGTATTTCTCCCAAACCTTGCTTCGCTATTCATTCTTCTTCATGTGCTCTTCCCTTCAGAACGTAGACAATCATGGACTTCCACTTGCCCCCATCACTTGTCGCTATTAATGTTTCCTCTTTGGTATTTCTCCCAAACCTTGCTTCGCTATTCATTCTTCTTCATGTGCTCTTTCCTTCAGAACGTAGACAATCATGGACTTCCTCTACCGTCTCCTAATACTTGTCGCTCTTAATGTTTCCTCTGGTATTTCTCCCAAACCTTGCTTCGCTATTCATTCTTCTTCATGTGCTCTTTCCCTTCAGAACGCAGATAATCATGGACTTCACTTGCCCCTATCCCTTGTCGCTCTTAATGTTTCCTCTTGTATTTCTCCCAAACCTTGCTTCGCTATTCATTCTTCTTCATGTGCTCTTTCCCTTCAGAACGTAGACAATCATGGACTTCCACTTGCCCCTATCACTTGTCGCTCTTAATGTTTCCTCTTGGTATTTCTCCCAAACCTGCTTCGCTATTCATTCTTCTTCATGTGCTCTTTCCTTCAGAACGTAGACAATCATGTATCTCCACTTGCCCCTATCACTTGTCGCTCTTAATGTTTCCTCTTGGTATTTCTCCCAAACCTTGCTTCGCTATTCATTCTTCTTCATGTGCTCTTTCCCTTCAGAACGTAGACAATCATGGACTTCCACTTGCCCCTATCACTTGTCGCTCTTAATGTTTCCTCTTGGTATTTCCAAACCTTGCTTCGCTATTCATTCTTCTTCATGTGCTCTTCTTTCCTTCAGAACGTAGACAATCATGGATTTCCACTTGCCCCTATCCCTTGTCGCTCTTAATGCTTTCCTCTTGGTATTTCTCCCAAACCTTGCTTCGCTATTCATTCTTCTTCATGTGCTCTTTCCTTCAGAACGTAGACAATCATGGACTTCCACTTGCCCCTATCCCTTGTCGCTCTTAATGTTTCCTCTTGGTATTTCTCCCAAACCTTGCTTCGCTATTCATTCTTCATGTGCTCTTTCCCTTCAGAACGTAGACAATCATGGACTTCCACTTGCCCCTATCACTTGTCGCTCTTAATGTTTCCTTTCTTGGTATTTCTCCTAAACCTTGCTTCGCTATTCATTCTTCTTCATGTGCTCTTTCCCTTCAGAACGTAGACAATCATGGACTTCCACCTGCCCCTATCCCTTGTCGCTCTTAATGTTTCCTCTTGGTATTTCTCCCAAACCTTGCTTCGCTATTCATTCTTCTTCATGTGCTCTTTCCCTTCAGAACGTAGACAATCATGGACTTCCACTTGCCCCTATCCCTTGTCGCTCTTAATGCTTCCTCTTGGTATTTCTCCCAAACCTTGCTTCGCTATTCATTCTTCTTCATGTGCTCTTCCCTTCAGAACGTAGACAATCATGGACTTCACTTGCCTATCCCTTGTCGCTCTTAATGTTTCCTCTTGGTATTTCTCCCAAACCTTGCTTCGCTATTCATTCTCTTCATGTGCTCTTTCCCTTCAGAACGTAGACAATCATGGACTTCCACTTGCCCCTATCCCTTGTCGCTCTTAATGTTTCCTCTTGGTATTTCTCCCAAACCTTGCTTCGCTATTCATTCTTCTTCATGTGCTCTTTCCCTTCAGAACGTAGACAATCATGGACTTCCACTTGCCCCTATCCCTTGTCGCTCTTAATGTTTCCTCTTGGTATTTCTCCCAAACCTTGCTTCGCTATTCATTCTTTCTTCATGTGCTCTTTCCCTTCAGAACGTAGACAATCATGGACTTCCACTTGCCCCTATCCCTTGTCGTTTTAATGTTTCCTCTTGGTATTTCTCCCAAACCTTGCTTCGCTATTCATTCTTCTTCATGTGCTCTTTCCCTTCAGAACGTGACAATCATGGACTTCCACTTGCCCCTATCCCTTGTCGCTCTTAATGTTTCCTCTTGGTATTTCTCCCAAACCTTGCTTCGCTATTCATTCTTCTTCATGTGCTCTTTCCCTTCAGAACGTAGACAATCATGGACTTCCACTTGCCCCCATCCCTTGTCGCTCTTAATGTTTCCTCTTGGTATTTCTCCCAAACCTTGCTTCGCTATTCATTCTTCTTCATGTGCTCTTCCTTCAGAATGTAGACAATCATGGACTTCCACTTGCCCCTATCACTTGTCGCTCTAATGTTTCCTCTTGGTATTTCTCCAAACCTTGCTTCGCTATTCATTCTTCTTCATGTGCTCTTTCCCTTCAGAACGTAGACAATCATGGACTTCCACTTGCCCCTATCCCTTGTCGCTCTTAATGTTTCCTCTTGGTATTTCTCCCAAACCTTGCTTCGCTATTCATTCTTCTTCATGTGCTCTTTCCCTTCAGAACGTAGACAATCATGGACTTCCACTTGCCCCTATCACTTGTCGCTCTTAATGTTTCCTCTTGGTATTTCTCCCAAACCTTGCTTCGCTATTCATTCTTCTTCATGTGCTCTTTCCTTCAGGAACGTAGACAATCATGGACTTCCACTTGCCCCTATCACTTGTCGCTCTTAATGTTTCCTCTTGGTATTTCTCCCAAACCTTGCTTCGCTATTCATTCTTCTTCATGTGCTCTTTCCTTCAGAACGTAGACAATCATGGACTTCCACTTGCCCCTATCACTTGTCGCTCTTAATGTTTCCTCTTGGTATTTCTCCCAAACCTTGCTTCGCTATTCATTCTTCTTCATGTGCTCTTTCCCTTCAGAACGTAGGCAATCATGGACTTCCACTTGCCCCTATCACTTGTCGCTCTTAATGTTTCCTCTTGGTATTTCTCCCAAACCTTGTTTCGCTATTCATTCTACTTCATGTGCTCTTTTCCTTCAGAACGTAGACAGAATTCGGGCGGACTCACTGCCCCTATCCCTTGTCGTTTTAATGTTTCCTCTTTCTCCCAAACCCTTCGCTATTCATTCTTCTTCATGTGCTCTTTCCTCAGAACGTAGACAATCATGTAATCTCCACTTGCCCCTATCACTTGTCGCTCTTAATGTTTCCTCTTGGTATTTCTCCCAAACCTTGCTTCGCTATTCATTCTTCTTCATGTGCTCTTTCCCTTCAGAACGTAGACAATCATGGACTTCCACTTGCCCCTATCACTTGTCGCTCTTAATGTTTCCTCTTGGTATTTCTCCAAACCTTGCTTCGCTATTCATTCTTCTTCATGTGCTCTTTTCCCTTCAGAACGTAGACAATCATGGATTTCCACTTGCCCCTATCCCTTTGTCGCTCTTAATGTTTCCTCTTTGGTATTTCTCCCAAACCTTGCTTCGCTATTCATTCTTCTTCATGTGCTCTTTCCTTCAGGAACGTAGACAATCATGGACTTCCACTTGCCCCTATCACTTGTCGCTCTTAATGTTTCCTCTTGGTATTTCTCCCAAACCTTGCTTCGCTATTCATTCTTCTTCATGTGCTCTTTCCTTCAGAACGTAGACAATCATGGACTTCCACTTGCCCCTATCCCTTGTCGCTCTTAATGTTTCCTCTTGGTATTTCTCCCAAACCTTGCTTCGCTATTCATTCTTCTTCATGTGCTCTTTCCTTCAGAACGTAGACAATCATGGACTTCCACTTGCCCCTATCACTTGTCGCTCTTAATGTTTCCTCTTGGTATTTCTCCCAAACCTTGCTTCGCTATTCATTCTTCTTCATGTGCTCTTTCCCTTCAGAACGTAGACAATCATGGACTTCCACTTGCCCCTATCACTTGTCGCTCTTAATGTTTCCTCTTGGTATTTCTCCCAAACCTTGCTTCGCTATTCATTCTTCTTCATGTGCTCTTTCCTTCAGAACGTAGACAATCATGGACTTCCACTTGCCCCTATCCCTTGTCGCTCTTAATGTTTCCTCTGGTATTTCTCCTAAACCTTGCTTCGCTATTCATTCTTCTTCATGTGCTCTTTCCTTCAGAACGTAGACAATCATGGATTTCCACTTGCCCTATCACTCTGTCGCTCTTAATGTTTCCTCTTGGTATTTCTCCCAAACCTTGCTTCACTATTCATT
>JBBBDQ010020400.1:0-31737 GCA_037127315.1 Ascarosepion bandense | reverse complement strand
GTTTCAATTTACAATCTTGATTTTCTTGTTTATCCTCTTGTTATGTTGGGCTATCTAACCAACAAAGTCAATCAAACTATGTTTTATCCTCTTGGTTATGTTGGGCTATCTAACCAACAAAGTCAATCAAACTATGTTTTATCCTCTTGTTATGTTGGGCTATCTAACCAACAAAGTCAATCAAACTATGTTTTATCCTCTTGTTATGTTGGGCTATCTAACCAACAAAGTCAATCAAACTATGTTTTATCCTCTTGTTATGTTGGGCAATCTAACCAACAAAGTCAATCAAACTATGTTTTATCCTCTTGTTATGTTGGGCTATCTAACCAACAAAGTCAATCAAACTATGTTTTATCCTCTTGTTATGTTGGGGCTATCTAACCAACAAAGTCAATCAAATTTATGTTTTATCCTCTTGTTATGTTGGGCTATCTAACCAACAAAGTCAATCAAACTATGTTTTATCCTCTTGTTATGTTGGGCTATCTAACCAACAAAGTCAATCAAACTATGTTTTATCCTCTTGTTATGTTGGGCTATCTAACCAACAAGGTCAATCAAACTATGTTTTATCCTCTTGTTATGTTGGGCTATCTAACCAACAAAGTCAATCAAACTATGTTTTATCCTCTTGTTATGTTGGGCTATCTAACCAACAAGGTCAATCAAACTATGTTTTAATCTCTTGTTATGTTGGGCTATCTAACCAACAAAGTCAATCAAACTATGTTTTATCTCTTGTTATGTTGGGCTATCTAACCAACAAAGTCAATCAAACTATGTTTTATCCTCTTGTTATGTTGGGCTATCTAACCAACAAAGTCAATCAAACTATGTTTTATCCTCTTGTTATGTTGGGCTATCTAACCAACAAGGTCAATCACAACCATGTTTTATCCTTCTTGTTATATGTTATCTAACCAACAAAGTCAATCAAACTATGTTTTATCCTCTTGTTATGTTGGGCTATCTAACCAACAAGGTCAATCAAACTATGTTTTATCCTCTTGTTATGTTGGGCTATCTAACCAACAAAGTCAATCAAACTATGTTTTATCCTCTTGTTATGTTGGGCTATCTAACCAACAAAGTCAATCAAACTATGTTTTATCCTCTTGTTATGTTGGGCTATCTAACCAACAAAGTCAATCAAACTATGTTTTATCCTCTTGTTATGTTGGGCTATCTAACCAACAAAGTCAATCAAACTATGTTTTATCCTCTTGTTATGTTGGGCTATCTAACCAACAAAGTCAATCAAACTATGTTTTATCCTCTTGTTATGTTGGGCTATCTAACCAACAAAGTCAATCAAACTATGTTTATCCTCTTGTTATGTTGGGCTATCTAACCAACAAAGTCAATCAAACTATGTTTTATCCTCTTGTTATGTTGGGCTATCTAACCAACAAAGTCAATCAAACTATGTTTTATCCTCTTGTTGTTAGTATTATCTAACCAACAAAGTCAACTCTCAAACTATGTTTTATCCTCTTGTTATGTTGGGCTATCTAACCAACAAGGTCAATCAAACTATGTTTTATCCTCTTGTTATGTTGGGCTATCTAACCAACAAAGTCAATCAAACTATGTTTTATCCTCTTGTTATGTTGGGCTATCTAACCAACAAAGTCAATCAAACTATGTTTTATCCTCTTGTTATGTTGGGCTATCTAACCAACAAAGTCAATCAAACTATGTTTTATCCTCTTGTTATGTTGGGCTATCTAACCAACAAGGTCAATCAAACTATGTTTTATCCTCTTGTTATGTTGGCTATCTAACCAACAAGGTCAATCAAACTATGTTTTATCCTTCTCTTGTTATGGTTACAATATCTAACCAACAAAGTCAATCAAACTATGTTTTATCCTTTGTTATGTTGGGCTATCTAACCAACAAGGTCAATCAAACTATGTTTTATCCTCTTGTTATGTTGGGCTATCTAACCAACAAAGTCAATCAAACTATGTTTTATCCTTCTTGTTATGTTGGGCTATCTAAACTAACAAAGTCAATCAAACTATGTTTTATCCTCTTGTTATGTTGGGCTATCTAACCAACAAAGTCAATCAAACTATGTTTTATCCTCTTGTTATGTTGTGCTATCTAACCAACAAAGTCAATCAAACTATGTTTTATCCTCTTGTTATGTTGGGCTATCTAACCAACAAGGTCAATCAAACTATGTTTTATCCTCTTGTTATGTTGGGCTATCTAACCAACAAAGTCAATCAAACTATGTTTTATCCTCTTGTTATGTTGGGCTATCTAACCAACAAGGTCAATCAAACTATGTTTATTCCTCTTTGTTATGTTGGGCTATCTAACCAAATTGTGTCAATCAAACTATGTTTTATCCTCTTGTTGATGTTTGGGCTATCTTAACCAACAAAGTCAATCAAACTATGTTTTACTTTGTTATGTTGGGCTATCTAACCAACAAGGTCAATCAAACTATGTTTTATCCCTGTTATGTTGGGCTATCTAACCAACAAAGTCAATCAAACTATGTTTTATCTCTTTGTTATGTTGGGCTATCTAACCAACAAAGTCAAATCAAACTATGTTTTATCCTCTTTGTTATGTTGTATTATCTAACCAACAAAGTCAATCAAACTATGTTTTATCCTCTTGTTATGTTGGGCTATCTAACCAACAAGGTCAATCAAACTATGTTTTATCCTCTTGTTATGTTGGGCTATCTTAACCAACAAAGTCAATCAAACTATGTTTTTATCTCTTGTTATGTTGGGCTATCTAACCAACAAGGTCAATCAAACTATGTTTTATCCTGTTATGTTGGGCTATCTAACCAACAAAGTCAATCAAACTATGTTTTATCCTCTTGTTATGTTGGGCTATCTAACCAACAAGGTCAATCAAATCCATGTTTTATCCTCTTGTTGAAAGGGGGCTATCTTAACCAACAAGGTCAATCAAACTATGTTTATCCTCTTGTTATGTTGGGCTATCTAACCAACAGTCAATCAAACTATGTTTTATCCTCTTGTTATGTTGGGCTATCTAACCAACAAAGTCAATCAAACATGTTTTATCCTCTTGTTATGTTGGCTATCTAACCAACAAAGTCAATCAAACTATGTTTTATCCTCTTGTTGCAGCACATCTAACCAACAAGGTCAATCAAACTATGTTTTATCCTCTTGTTATGTTGGGCTATCTAACCAACAAAGTCAATCAAACTATGTTTTATCCTCTTGTTATGTTGGGCTATCTAACCAACAAGGTCAATCAAACTATGTTTTATCCTCTTGTTATGTTGGGCTATCTAACCAACAAAGTCAATCAAACTATGTTTTATCCTCTTGTTATGTTGGGCTATCTAACCAACAAGGTCAATCAAACTATGTTTTATCCTCTTGTTATACAATATCTAACCAACAAAGCTCAATCAAACTATGTTTTATCCTCTTGTTATGTTGGGCTATCTAACCAACAAAGTCAATCAAACTATGTTTTATCCTCTTGTTATGTTGGGCTATCTAACCAACAAAGTCAATCAAACTATGTTTTATCCTCTTGTTATGTTGGGCTATCTAACCAACAAGGTCAATCAAATCATGTTTTATCCTCTTGTTATGTTGGGCTATCTAACCAACAAAGTCAATCAAACTATGTTTTATCCTCTGTTATGTTGGGCTATCTAACCAACAAAGTCAATCAAACTATGTTTTATCCTCTTGTTATGTTGTATTATCAACCAACAAAGTCAATCAAACTATGTTTTATCCTCTTGTTATGTTGGGCTATCTAACCAACAAGGCCAATCAAACTCTGTTTTATCCTCTTGTTATGTTGGGCTATCTAACCAACAAAGTCAATCAAACTCTGTTTTATCCTCTTGTTATGTTGGGCTATCTAACCAACAAAGTCAATCAAACTATGTTTTATCCTCTTGTTATGTTGGGCTATCTAACCAACAAAGTCAATCAAACTATGTTTTATCCTCTTGTTATGTTGGGCTATCTAACCAACAAAGTCAATCAAACTATGTTTTATCCCCTTCCCCTTTTGGTGTTAATATCTAACCAACAAGGTCAATCAAACTATGTTTTATCCTCTTTGTTATGTTGGGCTATCTAACCAACAAGGTCAATCAAACTATGTTTTAGACACCTTCTTGTGTTATGTTGGGCTATCTAACCAACAAGGTCAATCAAACTATGTTTTATCCCCTTGTTATGTTGGGCTATCTAACCAACAAGGTCAATCAAACTATGTTTTATCCTCTTGTTATGTTGGGCTATCTAACCAACAAAGTCAATCAAACTATGTTTTATCCTCTTGTTATGTTGGGCTATCTAACCAACAAAGTCAATCAAACTATGTTTTATCCTCTTGTTATGTTGGGCTATCTAACTAACAAGGTCAATCAAACTATGTTTTTATCCTCTTGTTATGTTGGGCTATCTAACCAACAAAGTCAATCAAACTATGTTTTATCCTTTCTTCTTGTTATGTTGGGCTATCTAACCAACAAAGTCAATCAAACTATGTTTTATCCTCTTGTTATGTTGGGCTATCTTACCCAACAAGGTCAATCAAACTATGTTTTATCCTCTTGTTATGTTGGGCTATCTAACCAACAAAGTCAATCAAACTATGTTTTATCCTCTTGTTATGTTGGGCTATCTAACCAACAAAGTCAAATCTAAAAATACAGTTTTATCCTCTTGTTATGTTGGGCTATCTAACCAACAAGGTCAATCAAACTATGTTTTATCCTCTTGTTATGTTGGGTTATCTTTAAACTAACAAGGTCAATCAAACTATGTTTTATCCTCTTGTTATGTTGGGCTATCTAACCAACAAGGTCAATCAAACTATGTTTCTATCCTCTTGTTATGTTGGGCTATTCAACCAACAAAGTCAATCAAACTATGTTTTATCCTCTTGTTATGTTGGGCTATCTAACCAACAAAGTCAATCAAACTATGTTTTATCCTCTTGTTATGTTGGGCTATCTAACCAACAAGTTCAATCAAACTATGCTTATCCTTTCTTGTTATGTTGGGCTATCTAACCAACAAAGTCAATCAAACTATGTTTTATCCTCTTGTTATGTTGGGCTATCTAACCCAACAAGGTCAATCAAACTATGTTTTATCCTTGTTATGTTGGGCTATCTAACCAACAAGGTCAATCAAACTATGTTTATCCTCTTGTTATGTTGGGCTATCTAACCAACAAAGTCAATCAAACTATGTTTTATCCTCTTTGTTATGTTGGGCTATCTAACCAACAAAGTCAATCAAACTATGCTTTATCCTCTTGTTATGTTGGGCTATCTAACCAACAAGTTCAATCAAACTATGTTTTATCCTCTTGTTACATGTTGGGCCATTCCAACCAACAAAGTCAATCAAACTATGTTTTATCCTCTTGTTATGTTGGGCTATCTAACCAACAAGGTCAATCAAACTATGTTTTATCCTCTTGTTATGTTGGCTATCTAACCAACAAGGTCAATCAAACTATGTTTTATCCTCTTGTTATGTTGGGCTATCTAACCAACAATGTCAATCAAACTATGTTTTATCCTCTTGTTATGTTGGGCTATCTAACCAACAAAGTCAATCAAACTATGTTTTATCCTCTTGTTATGTTGGGCTATCTAACCAACAAGTTCAATCAAACTATGTTTTATCCTCTTGTTATGTTGGGCTATCTAACCAACAAAGTCAATCAAACTATGTTTTATCTCTTGTTATGTTGGGCTTATCTAACCAACAAAGTCAATCAAACTATGTTTTATCCTCTTGTTATGTTGGGCTATCTAACCAACAAGGTCAATCAAACTATGTTTTATCCTCTTGTTATGTTGGGCTATCTAACCAACAAAGTCAATCAAAACTATGTTTTATCCTCTTTGTTATGTTGGGCTATCTAACTAACAAAGTCAATCAAACTATGTTTTATCCTCTGTTATGTTGGGCTATCTAACCAACAAAGTCAATCAAACTATGTTTTATCCTCTTGTTATGTTGGGCTATCTACAACAAAGTCAATCAAACTATGTTTTATCCTCTTGTTATGTTGGGCTATCTAACCAACAAGGTCAATCAAACTATGTTTCTGATCTCGGCAGTTGGCTATCTAACCAACAAAGTCAATCAAACTATGTTTTATCCCCTTATGTTATGTTGGGCCATTCAACCAACAAAGTCAATCAAAACTATGTTTTATCCTTTGTTATGTTGGCTATCTAACCAACAAAGTCAATCAAACTATGTTTTATCCTCTTGTTATGTTGGGCTATCTAACCAACAAGGTCAATCAAACTATGTTTTATCCTCTTGTTATGTTGGCTATCTAACCAACAAAGTCAATCAAACTATGTTTTATCCTCTTGTTATGTTGGGCTATCTAACCAACAAAGTCAATCAAACTATGTTTTATCCTCTTGTTATGTTGGGCTATCTAACCAACAAAGTCAATCAAACTATGGCTTTATCCTCTTGTTATGTTGGGCTATCTAACCAACAAGGTCAATCAAACTATGTTTTATCCTCTTGTTATGTTGGGCTATCTAACCAACAAAGTCAATCAAACTATGTTTTATCCTCTTGTTATGTTAACTCATCTAACCAACAAAGTCAATCAAAACTATGTTTTATCCTCTTGTTATGTTGGGCTATCTAACCAACAAGGTCAATCAAACTATGTTTTATCCTCTTGTTGTTTTGGGCTATCTAACCAACAAAGTCAATCAAACTATGTTTTATCCTCTTGTTATGTTGCCAAGCTATCTAACCAACAAAGTCAATCAAACTATGTTTTATCCTCTTGTTATGTTGGGCTATCTAACCAACAAAGTCAATCAAACTATGTTTTATCCTCTTGGTTATGTTGGGCTATCTAACCAACAAAGTCAATCAAACTATGTTTTATCCTTGTTATGTTGGGCTATCTAACCAACAAAGTCAATCAAAACTATGTTTTATCCTCTTGTTATGTTGGGCTATCTAACCAACAAAGTCAATCAAACTATGTTTTATCCTCTTGTTATGTTGGGCTATCTAACCAACAAAGTCAATCAAACTATGTTTTATCCTCTTGTTATGTTGGGCTATCTAACCAACAAAGTCAATCAAACTATGTTTTATCCTCTTGTTATGTTGGGCTATCTAACCAACAAAGTCATGTAATCACAAACTATGTTTTATCCTCTTGTTATGTTGGGCTATCTAACCAACAAAGTCAATCAAACTATGTTTTATCCTCTTGTTATGTTGGGCTATCTAACCAACAAGGTCAATCAAACTATGTTTTATCCTCTTGTTATGTTGGGCTATCTAACCAACAAAGTCAATCAAACTATGTTTTATCCTCTTGTTATGTTGGGCTATCTAACCAACAAAGTCAATCAAACTATGTTTGATCTCGTTATGTTGGGCTATCTAACCAACAAAGTCAATCAAACTATGTTTTATCCTCTTGTTATGTTGGGCTATCTAACCAACAAAGTCAATCAAACTATGTTTTATCCTCTTGTTATGTTGGGCTATCTAACCAACAAAGTCAATCAAACTATGTTTTATCCTCTTGTTATGTTGGGCTATCTAACCAACAAAGTCAATCAAACTATGTTTTATCCTCTTTGTTATGTTGGGCTATCTAACCAACAAAGTCAATCAAACTATGTTTTATCCTCTTGTTATGTTGGGCTATCTAACCAACAAAGTCAATCAAACTATGTTTTATCCTCTTGTTATGTTGGGCTATCTAACCAACAAAGTCAATCAAACTATGTTTTATCCTCTTGTTATGTTGGGCTATCTAACCAACAAAGTCAATCAAACTATGTTTTATCCTCTTGTTATGTTGGGCTATCTAACCAACAAAGTCAATCAAACTATGTTTTATCCTCTTGTTATGTTGGGCTACTTTCAACCAACAAAGTCAATCAAACTATGTTTTATCCTCTTGTTATGTTGGGCTATCTAACCAACAAAGTCAATCAAACTATGTTTTATCCTCTGTTATGTTGGGCTATCTAACCAACAAAGTCAATCAAACTATGTTTTATCCTCTTGTTATGTTGGGCTATCTAACCAACAAAGTCAATCAAACTATGTTTTATCCTTTGTTATGTTGGGCTATCTCAACCAACAAAGTCAATCAAACTATGTTTATCCTCTTGTTATGTTGGGCTATCTAACCAACAAAGTCAATCAAACTATGTTTTTATCCTCTTGTTATGTTGGGCTATCTTAACCAACAAGGTCAATCAAACTATGTTTTATCCTTTGTTATGTTGGGCTATCTAACCAACAAAGTCAATCAAACTATGTTTTATCCTCTTGTTATGTTGGGCTATCTAACCAACAAAGTCAATCAAACTATGTTTTATCCTCTTGTTATGTTGGGCTATCTAACCAACAAAGTCAATCAAACTATGTTTTATCCTCTTATGCCATGGGCTATCTAACCAACAAAGTCAATCAAACTATGTTTTATCCTCTTGTTATGTTGGGCTATCTAACCAACAAAGTCAATCAAACTATGTTTTATCCTCTTGTTATGTTGGGGCTTATCTAACCAACAAAGTCAATCAAACTATGTTTTATCCTCTGTTATGTTGGGCTATCTAACCAACAACAAAGTCAATCAAACTATGTTTTATCCTCTTGTTATGTTGGGCTATCTAACCAACAAAGTCAATCAAACTATGTTTTATCCTCTTGTTATGTTGGGCTATCTAACCAACAAAGTCAATCAAATCCGATGCTTTATCCTCTTGTTATGTTGGGCTATCTAACCAACAAAGTCAATCAAACTATGTTTTATCCTCTTGTTGATAAGTACATCTTAACCAACAAAGTCAATCAAACTATGTTTTATCCTCTTGTTATGTTGGGCTATCTAACCAACAAAGTCAATCAAACTATGTTTTATCCTCTTGTTATGTTGGGTTATCTAACCAACAAAGTTTAATCAGATCATGTTTTATCCTCTTGTTATGTTGGCCATTCAACCAACAAAGTCAATCAAACTATGTTTTATCCTCTTGTTATGTTGGGCTATCTAACCACAAAGTCAATCAAACTATGTTTTATCCTCTTGTTATAAAGGCTATCTAACCAACAAAGTCAATCAAACTATGTTTTATCCTCTTGTTATGTTGGGCTATCTAACCAACAAGGTCAATCAAACTATGTTTTATCCTTCTTCTTTATATGTTGGGCTATCTAACCAACAAAGTCAATCAAACTATGTTTTATCCTCTTGTTATGCTGTCATCTAACCAACAAAGTCAATCAAACTATGTTTTATCCTCTTGTTATGTTGGGCTATCTAACCAACAAAGTCAATCAAACTATGTTTTATCCTCTTGTTATGTTGGGCTATCTAACCAACAAAGTCAATCAAACTATGTTTTATCCTCTTGTTATGTTGGGGCTACCTAACCAACAAGGTCAATCAACCATGTTTTATCCTCTTGTTATGTTGGGCTATCTAACCAACAAAGTCAATCAAACTATGTTTTATCCTCTTGTTATGTTGGGCTATCTAACCAACAAAGTCAATCAAACTATGTTTTATCCTCCTTGTTATGTTGGGCTATCTAACCAACAAAGCCAATCAAACTATGTTTTATCCTCTTGTTATGTTGGGCTATCTAACCAACAAAGTCAATCAAACTATGTTTTATCCTCTTGTTATGTTGGGCTATCTAAACTAACAAAAGTCAATCAAACTATGTTTTATCCTCTTGTTATGTTGGGCTATCTAACCAACAAGCGTCAATCAAACTATGTTTATCCTCTGTTATGTTGGGCTCAACCTAACAAAGTCAATCAAACTATGTTTTATCCTCTTGTTATGTTGGGCTATCTAACCAACAAAGTCAATCAAACTATGTTTTATCCTCTTGTTATGTTGGGCTATCTAACCAACAAAGTCAATCAAACTATGTTTTATCTCTTGTTATGTTGGGCTATCTAACCAATGTAGTCAATCAAACTATGTTTATCCTCTTGTTTATGTTGGGCTATCTAACCAACAAAGTCAATCAAACTATGTTTTATCCTCTTGTTATGTTGGGCTATCTAACTAACAAAGTCAATCAAACTATGTTTTATCCTCTTGTTATGTTGGGCTATCTAACCAACAAAGTCAATCAAACTATGTTTTATCCTTTTGTTATGTTGGGCTATCTAACCAACAAAGTCAATCAAACTATGTTTTATCCTCTTGTTATGTTGGGCTATCTAACCAACAAAGTCAATCAAACTATGTTTTATCCTCTTGTTATGTTGGGCTATCTAACCAACAAAGTCAATCAAACTATGTTTTATCCTCTTGTTATGTTGGGCTATCTAACCAACAAGGTCAATCAAACTATGTGTTTATCCTCCTTTGTTATGTTGGGCTATCTAACCAACAAAGTCAATCAAACTATGTTTTATCCTCTCTTGTTATGTTGGGCTATCTAACCAACAAAGTCAATCAAACTATGTTTTATCCTCTTGTTATGTTGGGCTATCTAACCAACAAAGTCAATCAAACTATGTTTTATCCTCTTGTTATGTTGGGCCATCTAACCAACAAAGTCAATCAAACTATGTTTTATCCTTTTGTTATGTTGGGCTATCTAACCAACAAAGTCAATCAAACTACATGTTTTATCCTCTTGTTATGTTGGGCTATCTAACCAACAAAGTCAATCAAACTATGTTTTATCCTTTTGTTATGTTGGGCTATCTAACCAACAAAGTCAATCAAACTATGTTTTATCCTCTTGTTATGTTGGGCTATCTAACCAACAAAGTCAATCAAATCCATGTTTTATCCTCTTGTTATGTTGGGCTATCTAACCAACAAAGTCAATCAAACTATGTTTTATCCTCTTGTTATGTTGGGCCATCTTTTAACAACAAAGTCAATCAAACTATGCTTTCATCCTCTGTTATGTTGGGCTATCTAACCAACAAGGTCAATCAAACTATGTTTTATCCTCTTGTTATGTTGGGCTATCTAACCAACAAAGTCAATCAAACTATGTTTTATCCTCTTGTTATGTTGGGCTATCTAACCAACAAAGTCAATCAAACTATGTTTTATCCTCTTGTTATGTTGGGCTTAGTCTAACCAACAAGGTCAATCAAAACTGCTATGTTTTATCCTCTTGTTGTTGGGCTATCTAACCAACAAAGTCAATCAAACTATGTTTTATCCCCTCTTTGTTATGTTGGGCTATCTAACCAGCAAAGTCAATCAAACTATAAGTTTTATCCTCTTGTTATGTTGGGCTATCTAACCAACAAGGTCAATCAAACTATGTTTTATCCTCTTGTTATGTTGGGCTATCTAACCAACAAAGTCAATCAAACTATGTTTTATCCTCTTGTTATGTTGGGCTATCTAACCAACAAAGTCAATCAAACTATGTTTTATCCTCTTGTTATGTTGGGCTATCTAACCAACAAGGTCAATCAAACCTCAGCTTATCCTCTTGTTATGTTGGGCTATCTAAATCAACAAGGTCAATCAACCATGTTTTATCCTCTCTGTTATGGGTTGGGCTATCTAACCAACAAGGTCAATCAAACTCTGTTTTATCCTCTTGTTATGTTGGGCTATCTAACCAACAAGGTCAATCAAACTATGTTTTATCCTTTGTTATGTTGGGCTATCTAACCAACAAGGTCAATCAAACTATGTTTTATCCTTGTTATGTTGGGCTATCTAACCAACAAGGTCAATCAAACTCTGTTTTATCCTCTTGTTATGTTGGGCTATCTATCCAACAAAGTCAATCAAACTCTGTTTTATCCTTGTTATGTTGGGCTATCTAACCAACAAAGTCAATCAAACTATGTTTTATCCTCTTGTTATGTTGGGCTATCTAACCAACAAAGTCAATCAAACTATGTTTTATCCTCTTGTTATGTTGGGCTATCTAATCAACAAAGTCAATCAAACTATGTTTTTATCCTCTTGTTATGTTGGGCTATCTAACCAACAAAGTCAATCAAAACTATGTTTTATCCTCTTGTTATGTTGGGCTATCTAACCAACAAAGTCAATCAAACTTTATGTTTTATCCCTCTTTGTTATGTTGGGGTTATCTAACCAACAAAGTCAATCAAACTATGTTTTATCCTCTTGTTATGTTGGGCTATCTAACCAACAAAGTCAATCAAACTATGTTTTATCCTTCTGTTATGTTGGCTATCTAACCAACAAGAAAGTCAATCAAACTATGTTTTATCCTCTTGTTATGTTGGGCTATCTAACCAACAAAGTCAATCAAACTATGTTTTATCTCGTTATGTTGGGCTATCTAACCAACAAAGTCAATCAAACTATGTTTTATCCTCTTGTTATGTTGGGTCTATCTAACCAACAAAGTCAATCAAACTATGTTTTATCCTCTTGTTATGTTGGGCTATCTAACCAACAAAGTCAATCAAACTATGTTTTATCCTCTTGTTATGTTGGGCTATCTAACCAACAAAGTCAATCAAACTATGTTTTATCTCATGTTGTTATGTTGGGCTATCTAACCAACAAAGTCAATCAAACTATGTTTTATCCTCTTGTTATGTTGGGCTATCTAACCAACAAAGTCAATCAAACTATGTTTTATCCTTGTTATGGGGTTAAATACCTAACCAACAAAGTCAATCAAACTATGTTTTATCCTCTTGTTATGTTGGGCTATCTAACCAACAAGTCAATCAAACTATGTTTTATCTCTTGTTATGTTGGGCTATCTTTTTAACCAACAAAGTCAATCAAACTATGTTTTATCCTCTTGTTGGTGTTGAAGTACTAACCAACAAAGTCAATCAAACTATGTTTTATCCTCTTGTTATGTTGGGCTATCTAACCAACAAAGTCAATCAAACTATGTTTTATCCTCTTGTTATGTTGGGTTATCTAACCAACAAAGTCAATCAAACTATGTTTTATCCTCTTGTTATGTTGGGCTATCTAACCAACAAAGTCAATCAAACTATGTTTTATCCTCTTGTTATGTTGGGCTATCTAACCAACAAAGTCAATCAAACTATGTTTTATCCTCTGTTATGTTGGGCTATCTAACCAACAAAGTCAATCAAACTATGTTTTATCCTCTTGTTATGTTGGGCTATCTAACTAACAAAGTCAATCAAACTATGTTTTATCCTCTTGTTATGTTGGGCTATCTAACCAACAAAGTCAATCAAACTATGTTTTATCCTCTTGTTATGTTGGGCTATCTAACTACCGTGTCAATCAAACTATGTTTTATCCTCTTGTTATGTTGGGCTATCTAACCAACAAAGTCAATCAAACTATGTTTTATCCTTTGTTATGTTGGGCTATCTAACCAACAAAGTCAATCAAACTATGTTTTATCCTCTTGTTATGTTGGGCTATCTAACCAACAAAGTCAATCAAACTATGTTTTATCCTCTTGTTATGTTGGGCTATCTAACCAACAAAGTCAATCAAACTATGTTTTATCCTCTGTTATGTTGGGCTATCTAACCAACAAAGTCAATCAAACTATGTTTTATCCTCTTGTTATGTTGGGCTATCTAACCAACAAAGTCAATCAAACTATGTTTTATCCTCTTTGTTATGTTGGGCTATCTAACCAACAAAGTCAATCAAACTATGTTTTATCCTCTTGTTATGTTGGGCTATCTAACCAACAAAGTCAATCAAACTATGTTTTATCCTCTTGTTATGTTGGGCTATCTAACCAACAAAGTCAATCAAACTATGTTTTATCCTCTTGTTATGTTGGGCTATCTAACCAACAAAGTCAATCAAACTATGTTTTATCCTCTTGTTATGTTGGCCATTCCCAACTAACAAAGTCAATCAACCATGTTTTATCCTCTTGTTATGTTGGGCTATCTAACCAACAAGGTCAATCAAACTATGTTTTATCCTCTTGTTATGTTGGGCTATCTAACCAACAAAGTCAATCAAACTATGTTTTATCCTCTTGTTATGTTGGCCATCTAACCAACAAAGTCAATCAAACTATGTTTTATCCTCTTGTTATGTTGGGCTATCTAACCAACAAAGTCAATCAAACTATGTTTTATCCTCTTGTTATGTTGGGCTATCTAACCAACAAAGTCAATCAAACTATGTTTTATCCTCTTGTTATGTTACTATCTTAACCAACAAGGTCAATCAAACTATGTTTTATCCTCTTGTTATGTTGGGCTATCTAACCAACAAGGTCAATCAAACTATGTTTTATCCTCTTGTTATGTTAAGACTGCAACCAACAAAGTCAATCAAAACTATGTTTTATCCTCTTGTTATGTTGGGCTATCTAACCAACAAGGTCAATCAAACTATGTTTTATCCTCTTGTTATGTTGGGCTATCTAACCAACAAGGTCAATCAAACTATAGTTTTATCCTCTTGTTATGTTGGGCTATCTAACCAACAAGGTCAATCAAACTATGTTTTATCTCTGTTATGTTGGGCTATCTAACCAACAAAGTCAATCAAACTATGTTTTATCCTCTTGTTATGTTGGGCTATCTAACCAACAAGGTCAATCAAACTATGTTTTATCCTCTTGTTATGTTGGGCTATCTAACCAACAAAGTCAATCAAACTATGTTTTATCCTCTTGTTATGTTGGGCTATCTAACCAACAAAGTCAATCAAACTATGTTTTATCCTCTTGTTATGTTGGGCTATCTTAACCAACAAAGTCAATCAAAACTATGTTTTATCCTCTTTGTTATGTTGGGCTATCTAACTAACAAAGTCAATCAAACTATGTTTTATCCTCTTGTTATGTTGGGCTATCTAACCAACAAAGTCAATCAAACTATGTTTTATCCTCTTGTTATGTTGGGCTATCTAACCAAATGGCAAAGTCAATCAAACTATGTTTTATCCTCTTGTTATGTTGGGCTATCTAACCAACAAAGTCAATCAAACTATGTTTTATCCTCTTGTTATGTTGGGCTATCTAACCAACAAAGTCAATCAAACTATGTTTTATCCTCTTGTTATGTTGGGCTATCTAACCAACAAAGTCAATCAAACTATGTTTTATCCTCTTGTTATGTTGGGCTATCTAACCAACAAAGTCAATCAAACTATGTTTTATCCCCTCTTGTTATGTTGGGCTATCTAACCAACAAGGTCAACTTAAACTATGTTTTATCCTCTTGTTATGTTGGGCTATCTAACCAACAAAGTCAATCAAACTATGTTTTATCCTCTTGTTATGTTGGGCTATCTAACCAACAAGGTCAATCAGTGTTTTATCCTCTTGTTATGTTGGGCTATCTAACCAACAAAGTCAATCAAACTATGTTTTATCCTCTTGTTGTTGTTGGCCATCTAACCAACAAAGTCAATCAAACTATGTTTTATCCTCTTGTTATGTTGGGCTACCTTGTACAACAAGGTCAATCAAACTATGTTTTATCCTCTTGTTATGTTGGGCTATCTAACCAACAAGGTCAATCAAACTATGTTTTATCCTCTTGTTATGTTGGGCTATCTAACCAACAAGGTCAATCAAACTATGTTTTATCCTTGTTATGTTGGGCTATCTAACCAACAAAGTCAATCAAACTATGTTTTATCCTCTTGTTATGTTGGGCTATCTAACCAACAAAGTCAATCAAACTATGTTTTATCCTCTGTTATGTTGGGCTATCTAACCAACAAAGTCAATCAAAACTATGTTTTATCCTCTTGTTATGTTGGGCTATCTAACCAACAAAGTCAATCAAACTATGTTTTATCCTCTTGTTATGTTGGGCTATCTAACCAACAAGGTCAATCATATGTTTTATCCTCTGTTAATATGTTGGCTATTCAACCAACAAGGTCAATCAAACTACTATACTTCGATTTCTCTCGTTATGTTGGTATTATCTAAATCCGCCAACAACAAAGTCAATCAAACTATGTTTTATCCTCTTGTTATGTTGGCCATTCAATCAGCTTCAAAGCCAATCTCCAAACTATGTTTTATCCTCTTGTTATGTTGGGCTATCTAACCAACAAGGTCAATCAAACTATGTTTTATCCTCTTGTTATGTTGGGCTATCTAACCAATAAAGGTCAATCAAACTATGTTTTATCCTCTGCCATGTTGGCCATTCAAATCATCAATCAAACTATGTTTTATCCTCTTGTTGCCAAAGGGGCTATCTAACCAACAAAGTCAATCAACCACAGCCATCCTCTTGTTATGTCTGGGCTATCTAACCAACAAAGTCAATCAAACTATGTTTTATCCTCTTGTTATGTTTTGGGCTATCTAACCAACAAAGTCAATCAAACTATGTTTTTATCCTCTTGTTATGTTGGCCATTCCAACCAACAAAGTCAATCAAACTATGTTTTATCCTCTTGCCATGTTGGGCTATCTAACCAACAAGGTCAATCAAACTATGTTTTATCCTCTTGTTATGTTGGGCTATCTAACCAACAAAGTCAATCAAACTATGTTTTATCCTCTTGTTATGTTAGCTATCTAACCAACAAAGTCAATCAAACTATGTTTTATCCTCTTGTTATGTTGGGCTATCTAACCAAATAAAGTCAATCAAAACTATGTTTTATCCTCTTGTTATGTTGGGCTATCTAACCAACAAAGTCAATCAAACTATGTTTTATCCTCTTGTTATGTTGGGCTATCTAACCAACAAAGTCAATCAAACTATGTTTTATCCTCTTGTTGTTGGGCCATCTAACCAACAAAGTCAATCAAACTATGTTTTATCCTCTGTTATGTTGGGCTATCTAACCAACAAAGTCAATCAAACTATGTTTTATCCTCTTACGGTGCGGGCTATCTAACCAACAAGGTCAATCAAACTATACTTTATTTCTCCTTGTTTAAGTGGTTGGCTATCTAACCAACAAAGTCAATCAAATTATTACTATCCTCTTGTTATGTTGGGCTATCTAACCAACAAAGTCAATCAAACTATGTTTTATCCTCTTGTTATGTTGTGTCATCTAACTCAAATAAAAGTCAATCAAACTATGTTTTATCCTCTTGTTATGTTAATATCTAACACAATGCTAGTCAATCAAACTATGTTTTATCCTCTTGTTATAAGCCGGGGTTACATTCAACTAACAAAGTCAATCAAACTATGTTTTATCCTCATAAGGTTATGTTGGGTCATCTAACCAACAAAAACAATCAAACTATGTTTTATTCCTCTTGTTATGTTGGGCTATCTAACCAACAAAGTCAATCAACCATGTTTTATCCTTCAGTTATGTTGGGCCATCTAACCAACAAAGTCAATCACCAAACTATACTTTATCCTGTTATGTTAAGTTATCTAACCAACAAACAATCAAACTACACTTTATCTCTTGTTATGTTGGGTCATCTAAACCAACAAAGTCAATCAAACTATGTTTTATCCTCTTGTTATGTTAAGCTATCTAAATCCACAATAAAGTCAATCAAACTACCATCCTCTTGTTATGTTGGGCTATCTAACCAACAAAGTCAATCAAACTATGTTTTATCCTTGTTATGTTGGGCTATCTAACCAACAAAGTCAATCAACCAGTTTTATCCTCTTGTTACATGTTGGGCCATCTAACCAACAAAGTCAATCAAACTATGTGTTTTATCCTCTTGTTATGTTGGGCTATCTAACCAACAAAGCAATACCCAAACTATGTTGCCATCCTCTTGTTGTATTTGGGCTATCTAACCAACAAGGTCAATCAAACTATGTTTTATCCTCTTGTTATGTTGGGCTATCTAACCAACAAGGTCAATCAAACTATGTTTTATCCTCTTGTTATGTTGGGCTATCTAACCAACAAAGTCAATCAAACTATGTTTTATCCTCTTGTTATGTTGGGCTATCTAACCAACAAGGTCAATCAAACTATGTTTTATCCTCTTGTTATGTTGGGCTATCTAACCAACAAGGTCAATCAAACTATGTTTTATCCTCTTGTTATGTTGGGCTATCTAACCAACAAGGTCAATCAAACTATGTTTTATCCTCTTGTTATGTTGGGCTATCTAACCAACAAAGTCAATCAAACTATGTTTTATCCTCTTGTTATGTTGGGCTATCTAACCAGCAAGGTCAATCAAACTATGTTTTATCCTCTTGTTATGTTGGGCTATCTAACCAACAAAGTCAATCCAAATATGTTTTATCCTCTTGTTATGTTGGGCTATCTAACCAACAAAGTCAATCAAACCATGTTTTATCCTCTTGTTATGTTGGGCTATCTAACCAACAAAGTCAATCAAACTATGTTTTATCCTCTTGTTATGTTGGGCTATCTAACCAACAAAGTCAATCAAACTATGTTTATCCTCTTGTTATGTTGGGCTATCTAACCAACAAAGTCAATCAAACTATGTTTTATCCTCTTGTTATGTTGGGCTATCTAACCAACAAAGTCAATCAAACTATGTTTTATCCTCTTGTTATGTTGGGCTATCTAACCAACAAAGTCAATCAAACTATGTTTATCTTGTTATGTTGGGCTATCTAACCAACAAAGTCAATCAAACTATGTTTATCCTCTTGTTATGTTGGGCTATCTAACCAACAAAGTCAATCAAACTATGATGCACATCCTCTTGTTATGTTGGGCTATCTAACCAACAAAGTCAATCAAACTATGTTTTATCCTCTTGTTATGTTGGGCTATCTAACCAACAGGTCAATCAAACTATGTTTTATCCTCTTGTTATGTTGGGCTATCTAACCAACAAAGTCAATCAAACTATGTTTTATCCTCTTGTTATGTTGGGCTATCTAACCAACAAGGTCAATCAAACTATGTTTTATCCTCTTGTTATGTTGGGCTATCTAACCAACAAAGTCAATCAAACTATGTTTTATCCTCTTGTTATGTTGGGCTATCTAACCAACAAAGTCAATCAAACTATGTTTTATCCTCTTGTTATGTTGGGCTATCTAACCAACAAGGTCAATCAAACTATGTTTTATCCTCTTGTTATGTTGGGCTATCTAACCAACAAGGTCAATCCAAACTATGTTTTATCCTCTTGTTATGTTGGGCTATCTAACCAACAAGGTCAATCAAACTATGTTTTATCCTCTTGTTATGTTGGGCTATCTAACCAACAAAGTCAATCAAACTATGTTTTATCCTCTTGTTATGTTGGGCTATCTAACCAACAAAGTCAATCAAACTATGTTTTATCCTCTTGTTATGTTGGGCTATCTAACCAACAAAGTCAATCAAACTATGTTTTATCCTCTTGTTATGTTGGGCTATCTAACCAACAAAGTCAATCAAACTATGTTATCCTCTTGTATGTTGGGCTATCTAACCAACAAGGTCAATCAAACTATGTTTTATCCTCTTGTTATGTTGGGCTATCTAACCAACAAAGTCAATCAAACTATGTTTATCCTCTTGTTATGTTGGAGCTATCTAACCAACAAAGTCAATCAAACTCTCTTTATCCTCTTGTTATGTTGGGCTATCTAACCAACAAAGTCAATCAAACTATGTTTTATCCTCTTGTTATGTTGGGCTATCTAACCAGCAAAGTCAATCAAACTATGTTTTATCCTCTTGTTATGTTGGGCTATCTAACCAACAAAGTCAATCAAACTATGTTTTATCCTCTTGTTATGTTGGGCTATCTAACCAACAAAGTCAATCAAACTATGTTTTATCCTCTTGTTATGTTGGGCTATCTAACCAACAAAGTCAATCAAACTATGTTTTATCCTCTTGTTATGTTGGGCTATCTAACCAACTGAGTCCAATCAAACTATGTTTATCCTCTTGTTATCTTGGGCTATCTAACCAACAAAGTCAATCAAACTATGTTTTATCCTCTTGTTATGTTGGGCTATCTAACCAACAAAGTCAATCAAACTATGTTTTATCCTCTTGTTATGTTGGGCTATCTAACCAACAAAGTCAATCCAAACTATGTTTTATCCTCTTGTTATGTTGGGCTATCTAACCAACAAGGTCAATCAAACTATGTTTTATCCTCTTGTTATGTTGGGCTATCTAACCAACAAAGTCAATCAAACTATGTTTTATCCTCTTGTTATGTTGGGCTATCTAGCCAACAAAGTCAATCAAACTATGTTTATATCTTGTTATGTTGGGCTATCTAACCAACAAAGTCAATCAAACTATGTTTTATCCTCTTGTTATGTTGGGCTATCTAACCAACAAAGTCAATCAAACTATGTTTTATCCTCTTGTTGGGCTATCTAACCAACAAGGTCAAATCAAACTATGTTTTATCCTCTTGTTATGTTGGGCTATCTAACCAACAAAGTCAATCAAACTATGTTTATCCTCTTGTTATGTTGGGCTATCTAACCAACAAAGTCAATCAAACTATGTTTTATCCTCTTGTTATGTTGGGCTATCTAGCCAACAAAGTCAATCAAACTATGTTTATCCTCTTGTTATGTTGGGCTATCTAACCAACAAAGTCAATCAAACTATGTATCCTCTTGTTATGTTGGGCTATCTAACCAGCAAAGTCAATCAAACTATGTTTTATCCTCTTGTTATGTTGGGCTATCTAACCAACAAGGTCAATCAAATATGTTTTATCCTCTTGTTATGTTGGGCTATCTAACCAACAAAGTCAATCAAACTATGTTTTATCCTCTTGTTATGTTGGGCTATCTAACCAACAAAGTCAATCAAACTATAACTCCTCTTGTTATGTTGGGCTATCTAACCAACAAGGTCAATCAAACTATGTTTTATCCTCTTGTTATGTTGGGCTATCTAACCAACAAGGTCAATCAAACTATGTTTATCCTCTTGTTATGTTGGGCTATCTAACCAACAAGGTCAATCAAACTATGTTTTATCCTCTTGTTAGCATGTTGGGCTATCTAACCAACAAGGTCAATCCAAACTATGTTTTATCCTCTTGTTATGTTGGGCTATCTAACCAACAAAGTCAATCAAACTATGTTTTATCCTCTTGTTATGTTGGGCTATCTAACCAGCAAGGTCAATCAAACTATGTTTTATCCTCTTGTTATGTTGGGCTATCTAACCAACAAGGTCAATCAAACTATGTTTTATCCTCTTGTTATGTTAGATATCTAACCAGCAAGGTCAATCAAACTATGTTTTATCCTCTTGTTATGTTGGGCTATCTAACCAACAAGGTCAATCAAACTATGTTTTATCCTCTTGTTATGTTGGGCTATCTAACCAGCAAGGTCAATCAAACTATGTTTTATCCTCTTGTTATGTTGGGCTATCTAACCAACAAGGTCAATCAAACTATGTTTTATCCTCTTGTTGGGCTATCTAACCAACAAGGTCAATCAAACTATGTTTTATCCTCTTGTTATGTTGGGCTATCTAACCAACAAGGTCAATCAAACTATGTTTTATCCTCTTGTTATGTTGGGCTATCTAACCAACAAGGTCAATCAAACTATGTTTTATCCTCTTGTTATGTTGGGCTATCTAACCAACAAAGTCAATCAAACTATGTTTTATCCTCTTGTTATGTTGGGCTATCTAACCAACAAGGTCAATCAAACTATGTTTTATCCTCTTGTTATGTTGGGCTATCTAACCAACAAGGTCAATCAAACTATGTTTTATCCTCTTGTTATGTTGGGCTATCTAACCAACAAGGTCAATCAAACTATGTTTTATCCTCTTGTTATGTTGGGCTATCTAACCAACAAGGTCAATCAAACTATGTTTTATCCTCTTGTTATGTTGGGCTATCTAACCAGCAAAGTCAATCAAACTATGTTTTATCCTCTTGTTATGTTGGGCTATCTAACCAACAAGGTCAATCAAACTATGTTTTATCTTGTTATGTTGGGCTATCTAACCAACAAGGTCAATCAAACTATGTTTTATCCTCTTGTTATGTTGGGCTATCTAACCAACAAGGTCAATCCAAACTATGTTTTATCCTCTTGTTATGTTGGGCTATCTAACCAACAAGGTCAAATCAAACTATGTTTTATCCTCTTGTTATGTTGGGCTATCTAACCAACAAGGTCAATCAAACTATGTTTTATCCTCTTGTTATGTTGGGCTATCTAACCAACAAAGTCAATCAAACTATGTTTTATCCTCTTGTTATGTTGGGCTATCTAACCAACAAGGTCAATCAAACTATGTTTATCCTCTTGTTATGTTGGGCTATCTAACCAACAAGGTCAATCAAACTATGTTTTATCCTCTTGTTATGTTGGGCTATCTAACCAACAAGGTCAATCAAACTATGTTTTATCCTCTTGTTATGTTGGGCTATCTAACCAACAAGGTCAATCAAACTATGTTTTATCCTCTTGTTATGTTGGGCTATCTAACCAACAAGGTCAATCAAACTATGTTTATCCTCTTGTTATGTTGGGCTATCTAACCAACAAAGTCAATCAAACTATGTTTATCCTCTTGTTATGTTGGGCTATCTAACCAACAAGGTCAATCAAACTATGTTTTATCCTCTTGTTATGTTGGGCTATCTAACCAACAAGGTCAATCAAACTATGTTTTATCCTCTTGTTATGTTGGGCTATCTAACCAACAAAGTCAATCAAACTATGTTTTATCCTCTTGTTATGTTGGGCTATCTAACCAACAAAGTCAATCAAACTATGTTTTATCCTCTTGTTATGTTGGGCTATCTAACCAACAAGGTCAATGTAAACTATGTTTTATCCTCTTGTTATGTTGGGCTATCTAACCAACAAAGTCAATCAAACTATGTTTTATCCTCTTGTTATGTTGGGCTATCTAACCAACAAAGTCAATCAAACTATGTTTTATCCTCTTGTTATGTTGGGCTATCTAACCAACAAGGTCAATCAAACTATGTTTTATCCTCTTGTTATGTTGAGCTATCTAACCAACAAGGTCAATCAAACTATGTTTTATCCTCTTGTTATGTTGGGCTATCTAACCAACAAAGTCAATCAAACTATGTTTTATCCTCTTGTTATGTTGGGCTATCTAACCAACAAAGTCAATCAAACTATGTTTTATCCTCTTGTTATGTTGGGCTATCTAACCAACAAGGTCAATCAAACTATGTTTTATCCTCTTGTTACATTGGGCTATCTAACCAACAAAGTCAATCAAACTATGTTTTATCCTCTTGTTATGTTGGGCTATCTAACCAACAAAGTCAATCAAACTATGTTTTATCCTCTTGTTATGTTGGGCTATCTAACCAACAAGGTCAATCAAACTATGTTTTATCCTCTTGTTATGTTGGGCTATCTAACCAACAAGGTCAATCAAACTATGTTTTATCCTCTTGTTATGTTGGGCTATCTAACCAACAAGGTCAATCAAACTATGTTTTATCCTCTTGTTATGTTGGGCTATCTAACCAACAAGGTCAATCAAACTATGTTTTATCCTCTTGTTATGTTGGGCTATCTAACCAACAAGGTCAATCAAACTATGTTTTATCCTCTTGTTATGTTGGGCTATCTAACCAACAAAGTCAATCAAACCATGTTTTATCCTCTTGTTATGTTGGGCTATCTAACCAACAAAGTCAATCAAACTATGTTTTATCCTCTTGTTATGTTGGGCTATCTAACCAACAAGGTCAATCAAACTATGTTTTATCCTCTTGTTATGTTGGGCTATCTAACCAACAAGGTCAATCAAACTATGTTTTATCCTCTTGTTATGTTGGGCTATCTAACCAACAAGGTCAATCAAACTATGTTTTATCCTCTTGTTATGTTGGGCTATCTAACCAACAAGGTCAATCAAACTATGTTTTATCCTCTTGTTATGTTGGGCTATCTAACCAACAAGGTCAATCAAACTATGTTTTATCCTCTTGTTATGTTGGGCTATCTAACCAACAAGGTCAATCAAACTATGTTTATCCTCTTGTTATGTTGGGCTATCTAACCAACAAGGTCAATCAAACTATGTTTTATCCTCTTGTTATGTTGGGCTATCTAACCAACAAGGTCAATCAAACTATGTTTTATCCTCTTGTTATGTTGGGCTATCTAACCAACAAAGTCAATCAAACTATGTTTTATCCTCTTGTTATGTTGGGCTATCAACCAACAAGGTCAATCAAACTATGTTTTATCCTCTTGTTATGTTGGGCTATCTAACCAACAAGGTCAATCAAACTATGTTTTATCCTCTTGTTATGTTGGGCTATCTAACCAACAAGGTCAATCAAACTATGTTTTATCCTCTTGTTATGTTGGGCTATCTAACCAACAAAGTCAATCAAACTATGTTTTATCCTCTTGTTATGTTGGGCTATCTAACCAACAAAGTCAATCAAACTATGTTTTATCCTCTTGTTATGTTGGGCTATCTAACCAACAAGGTCAATCAAACTATGTTTTATCCTCTTGTTATGTTGGGCTATCTAACCAACAAGGTCAATCAAACTATGTTTTATCCTCTTGTTATGTTGGGCTATCTAACCAACAAGGTCAATCAAACTATGTTTTATCCTCTTGTTATGTTGGGCTATCTAACCAACAAGGTCAATCAAACTATGTTTTATCCTCTTGTTATGTTGGGCTATCTAACCAACAAGGTCAATCAAACTATGTTTTATCCTCTTGTTATGTTGGGCTATCTAACCAACAAGGTCAATCAAACTATGTTTTATCCTCTTGGTATGTTGGGCTATCTAACCAACAAGGTCAATCAAACTATGTTTTATCCTCTTGTTATGTTGGGCTATCTAACCAACAGGTCAATCAAACTATGTTTTATCCTCTTGTTATGTTGGGCTATCTAACCAACAAGGTCAATCAAACTATGTTTTATCCTCTTGTTATGTTGGGCTATCTAACCAACAAGGTCAATCAAACTATGTTTTATCCTCTTGTTATGTTGGGCTATCTAACCAACAAGGTCAATCAAACTATGTTTTATCCTCTTGTTATGTTGGGCTATCTAACCCAACAAAGGTCAATCAAACTATGTTTTATCCTCTTGTTATGTTGGGCTATCTAACCAACAAGGTCAATCAAACTATGTTTTATCCTCTTGTTATGTTGGGCTATCTAACCAACAAGGTCAATCAAACTATGTTTTATCCTCTTGTTATGTTGGGCTATCTAACCAACAAAGTCAATCAAACTATGTTTTATCCTCTTGTTATGTTGGGCTATCTAACCAACAAAGTCAATCAAACTATGTTTTATCCTCTTGTTATGTTGGGCTATCTAACCAACAAAGTCAATCAAACTATGTTTTATCCTCTTGTTATGTTGGGCTATCTAACCAACAAAGTCAATCAAACTATGTTTTATCCTCTTGTTATGTTGGGCTATCTAACCAACAAAGTCAATCAAACTATGTTTTATCCTCTTGTTATGTTGGGCTATCTAACCAACAAGGTCAATCAAACTATGTTTTATCCTCTTGTTATGTTGGGCTATCTAACCAACAAAGTCAATCAAACTATGTTTTATCCTCTTGTTATGTTGGGCTATCTAACCAACAAAGTCAATCAAACTATGTTTTATCCTCTTGTTATGTTGGGCTATCTAACCAACAAAGTCAATCAAGCACCATGTTTTATCCTCTTGTTATGTTAGATATCAACCAGCAAAGTCAATCAAACTATGTTTTATCCTCTTGTTATGTTGGGCTATCTAGCCAACAAAGTCAATCAAACTATGTTTTATCCTCTTGTTATGTTGGGCTATCTAACCAACAAAGTCAATCAAACTATGTTTTATCCTCTTGTTATGTTAGGCTATCAACCAACAAAATTAAATCAATATGTTTTTATCCTCTTGTTATGTTGGGCTATCTAACCAACAAAGTCAATCAAACTATGTTTATCCTCTTGTTATCATTTGAACTCTCTAACCAGCAAAGTCAATCAAACTATGTTTTATCCTCTTGTTATGTTGGGCTAGCCAACCAACAAAGTCAATCAAACTATGTTTTATCCTCTTGTTATGTTGGGCTATCTAACCAACAAAGTCAATCAAACTATGTTTTATCCTCTTGTTATGTTGGGCTATCTAACCAGCAAAGTCAATCAAACTATGTTTATCCTCTTGTTATGTTGGGCTATCTAACCAACAAAGTCAACTATGTTTTATCCTCTTGTTATGTTGGGCTATCTAACCAACAAGGTCAATCAAACTATGTTTTATCCTCTTGTTATGTTAAAAGACTCCTCTAACCAACAAAGTCAATCAAACCTATGTTTTATCCTCTTGTTATGTTGGGCTATCTAACTATAGTCAATCAAACTATGTTTTATCCTCTTGTTATGTTGGAATATCTAACCAACAAGTCAATCAAACTATGTTTTATCCTCTTGTTATGTTGGGCTATCTAACCAACAGTCAATCAAACTATGTTTTATCCTCTTGTTATGTTGGGCTATCTAACCAACAAAGTCAATCAAACTATGTTTTATCCTCTTGTTATGTTGGGCTATCTAACCAACAAAGTCAATCAAACTATGTTTTATCCTCTTGTTATGTTGGGCTATCTAACCAACAAAGTCAATCAAACTATGTTTTATCCTCTTGTTATGTTGGGCTATCTAACCAACAAAGTCAATCAAACTATGTTTTATCCTCTTGTTATGTTGGGCTATCTAACCAACAAAGTCAATCAAACTATGTTTTATCCTCTTGTTATGTTGGGCTATCTAACCAACAAAGTCAATCCAAACTATGTTTTATCCTCTTGTTATGTTGGGCTATCTAACCAACAAAGTCAATCAAACTATGTTTATCCTCTTGTTATGTTGGGCTATCTAACCAACAAAGTCAATCAAACTATGTTTTATCCTCTTGTTATGTTGGGCTATCTAACCAACAAAGTCAATCAAACTATGTTTTATCCTCTTGTTATGTTGGGCTATCTAACCAACAAAGTCAATCAAACTATGTTTTATCCCTCTTGTTATGTTGGGCTATCTAACCAACAAGGTCAATCAAACTATGTTTTATCCTCTTGTTATGTTGGGCTATCTAACCAGCAAAGTCAATCAAACTATGTTTATCCTCTTGTTATGTTGGGCTATCTAACCAGCAAAGTCAATCAAACTATGTTTTATCCTCTTGTTATGTTGGGCTATCTAACCAACAAAGTCAATCAAACTATGTTTTATCCTCTTGTTATGTTGGGCTATCTAACCAACAAAGTCAATCAAACTATGTTTATCCTCTTGTTATGTTGGGCTATCTAACCAACAAAGTCAATCAAACTATGTTTTATCCTCTTGTTATGTTGGGCTATCTAACCAACAAAGTCAATCAAACTATGTTTTATCCTCTTGTTATGTTGGGCTATCTAACCAACAAAGTCAATCAAACTATGTTTTATCCTCTTGTTATGTTGGGCTATCTAACCAGCAAAGTCAATCAAACTATGTTTTATCCTCTTGTTATGTTGGGCTATCTAACCAACAAAGTCAATCAAACTATGTTTTATCCTCTTGTTATGTTGGGCTATCTAACCAACAAAGTCAAGTAAAACTATGTTTTATCCTCTTGTTATGTTGGGCTATCTAACCAACAAAGTCAACAAACTATGTTTTATCCTCTTGTTATGTTGGGCTATCTAACCAACAAAGTCAATCAAACTATGTTTTATCCTCTTGTTATGTTGGGCTATCTAACCAACAAAGTCAATCAAACTATGTTTTATCCTCTTGTTATGTTGGGCTATCTAACCAGCAAAGTCAATCAAACTATGTTTTATCACTCTTGTTATGTTGGGCTACTAACCAACAAAGTCAATCAAACTATGTTTTATCCTCTTGTTATGTTGGGCTATCTAACCAACAAAGTCAATCAAACTATGTTTTATCCTCTTGTTATGTTGGGCTATCTAACCAACAAAGTCAATCAAACTATGTTTTATCCTCTTGTTATGTTGGGCTATCTAACCAACAAAGTCAATCAAACTATGTTTTATCCTCTTGTTATGTTGGGCTATCTAACCAACAAAGTCAATCAAACTATGTTTTATCCTCTTGTTATGTTGGGCTATCTAACCAACAAAGTCAATCAAACTATGTTTTATCCTCTTGTTATGTTGGGCTATCTAACCAACAAAGTCAATCAAACTATGTTTTATCCTCTTGTTATGTTGGGCTATCTAACCAACAAAGTCAATCAAACTATGTTTTATCCTCTTGTTATGTTGGGCTATCTAACCAACAAAGTCAATCAAACTATGTTTTATCCTCTTGTTATGTTGGGCTATCTAACCAACAAAGTCAATCAAACTATGTTTTATCCTCTTGTTATGTTGGGCTATCTAACCAACAAAGTCAATCAAACTATGTTTATCCTCTTGTTATGTTGGGCTATCTAACCAACAAAGTCAATCCAAACTATGTTTATCCTCTTGTTATGTTGGGCTATCTAACCAACAAAGTCAATCAAACTATGTTTTATCCTCTTGTTATGTTGGGCTATCTAACCAACAAGATCAATCAAGCTATGTTTTATCCTCTTGTTATGTTGGGCTATCTAACCAACAAAGTCAATCAAACTATGTTTTATCCTCTTGTTATGTTGGGCTATCTAACCAACAAAGTCAATCAAACTATGTTTTATCCTCTTGTTATGTTGGGCTATCTAACCAACAAAGTCAATCAAACTATGTTTTATCCTCTTGTTATGTTGGGCTATCTAACCAACAAAGTCAATCAAACTATGTTTTATCCTCTTGTTATGTTGGGCTATCTAACCAACAAGTCCAAACTATGTTTTATCCTCTTGTTATGTTGGGCTATCTAACCAACAAAGTCAATCAAACTATGTTTTATCCTCTTGTTATGTTGGGCTATCTAACCAACAAAGTCAATCAAACTATGTTTTATCCTCTTGTTATGTTGGGCTATCTAACCAACAAAGTCAATCAAACTATGTTTTATCCTCTTGTTATGTTGAGCTATCTAACCAGCAAAGTCAATCAAACTATGTTTTATCCTCTTGTTATGTTGGGCTATCTAACCAACAAAGTCAATCAAACTATGTTTTATCCTCTTGTTATGTTGGGCTATCTAACCAACAAAGTCCAATCAAACTATGTTTTATCCTCTTGTTATGTTGGGCTATCTAACCAACAAAGTCAATCAAACTATGTTTTATCCTCTTGTTATGTTGGGCTATCTAACCAACAAAGTCAATCAAACTATGTTTTATCCTCTTGTTATGTTGGGCTATCTAACCAGCAAAGTCAATCAAACTATGTTTTATCCTCTTGTTATGTTGGGCTATCTAACCTTAAAGTCAATCAAACTATGTTTTATCCTCTTGTTATGTTGGGTAACAAAGTCAATCAAACTATGTTTTATGCCTCTTGTTATGTTGGGCTATCAGCCAACAAAGTCAATCAAACTATGTTTTATCCTCTTGTTATGTTGGGCTATCTAACCAACAAAGTCAATCAAACTATGTTTTATCCTCTTGTTATGTTGGGCTATCTAACCAACAAAGTCAATCAAACTATGTTTTATCCTCTTGTTATGTTGGGCTATCTAACCAACAAAGTCAATCAAACTATGTTTTATCCTCTTGTTATGTTGGGCTATCTAACCAACAAAGTCAATCAAACTATGTTTTATCCTCTTGTTATGTTGGGCTATCTAACCAACAAAGTCAATCAAACTATGTTTTATCCTCTTGTTATGTTGGGCTATCTAACCAACAAAGTCAATCAAACTATGTTTTATCCTCTTGTTGTCAGTGGGCTATCTAACCAACAAAGTCAATCAAACTATGTTTTATCCTCTTGTTATGTTGGGCTATCTAACCAACAAAGTCAATCAAACTATGTTTTATCCTCTTGTTATGTTGGGCTATCTAACCAACAAAGTCAATCAAACTATGTTTATCCTCTTGTTATGTTGGGCTATCTAACCAACAAGGTCAATCAAACTATGTTTTATCCTCTTGTTATGTTGGGCTATCTAACCAACAAGGTCAATCAAACTATGTTTTTATCCTCTTGTTATGTTGGGCTATCTAACCAACAAGGTCAATCAAACTATGTTTTATCCTCTTGTTATGTTGGGCTATCTAACCAACAGGTCCAATCCAAACTATGTTTATCCTCTTGTTATGTTGGGCTATCTAACCAACAAGGTCAATCAAACTATGTTTTATCCTCTTGTTATGTTGGGCTATCTAACCAACAAGGTCAATCAAACTATGTTTTATCCTCTTGTTATGTTGGGCTATCTAACCAACAAAGTCAATCAAACTATGTTTTATCCTCTTGTTATGTTGGGCTATCTAACCAACAAAGTCAATCAAACTATGTTTTATCCTCTTGTTATGTTGGGCTATCTAACCAACAAGGTCAATCAAACTATGTTTATCCTCTTGTTATGTTGGGCTATCTAACCAACAAGGTCCAATCAAACTATGTTTTATCCTCTTGTTATGTTGGGCTATCTAACCAACAAGGTCAATCAAACTATGTTTTATCCTCTTGTTATGTTGGGCTATCTAATGAGTCAATCAAACTATGTTTTATCCTCTTGTTATGTTGGGCTATCTAACCAACAAAGTCAATCAAACTATGTTTTATCCTCTTGTTATGTTGGGCTATCTAACCAACAAAGTCAATCAAACTATGTTTATCCTCTTGTTATGTTGGGCTATCTAACCAACAAGGTCAATCAAACTATGTTTTATCCTCTTGTTATGTTGGGCTATCTAGCCAACAAGGTCAATCAAACTATGTTTTATCCTCTTGTTATGTTGGGCTATCTAACCAACAAGGTCAATCAAACTATGTTTTATCCTCTTGTGATGTTGGGCTATCTAACCAACAAGGTCAATCAAACTATGTTTTATCCTCTTGTTATGTTGATATCTAACCAACAAGGTCAATCAAACTATGTTTTATCCTCTTGTTATGTTGGGCTATCTAACCAACAAGGTCAATCAAACTATGTTTTATCCTCTTGTTATGTTGGGCTATCTAACCAACAAGGTCAATCAAACTATGTTTTATCCTCTTGTTATGTTAGGCTATCTAACCAACAAGGTCAATCAAACTATGTTTTATCCTCTTGTTATGTTGGGCTATCTAACCAACAAGGTCAATCCGACTATGTTTTATCCTCTTGTTATGTTGGGCTATCTAACCAACAGGTCAATCAAACTATGTTTTATCCTCTTGTTATGTTGGGCTATCTAACCAACAAGGTCAATCAAACTATGTTTTATCCTCTTGTTATGTTGAGCTGTATCTAACCAACAAGGTCAATCAAGCTATGTTTTATCCTCTTGTTATGTTGGGCTATCTAACCAACAAAGTCAATCAAACTATGTTTTATCCTCTTGTTATGTTGGAGTATCTAACCAACAAGGTCAATCAAACTATGTTTATCCTCTTGTTATGTTGGGCTATCTAACCAACAAGGTCAATCAAACTATGTTTATCCTCTTGTTATGTTGGGCTATCTAACCAACAAGGTCAATCAAACTATGTTTTATCCTCTTGTATGTTGGGCTATCTAACCAACAAGGTCAATCAAACTATGTTTTATCCTCTTGTTATGTTGGGCTATCTAACCAACAAAGTCAATCAAACTATGTTTTATCCTCTTGTTATGTTGGGCTATCTAACCAACAAGGTCAATCAAACTATGTTTATCCTCTTGTTATGTTGGGCTATCTAACCAACAAGGTCAATCAAACTATGTTTTATCCTCTTGTTATGTTGGGCTATCTAACCAACAAAGTCAATCAAACTATGTTTTATCCTCTTGTTATGTTAGGCTATCTAACCAAC
>JBBBDQ010020378.1:0-22615 GCA_037127315.1 Ascarosepion bandense | reverse complement strand
TGTGGGGTGGGTGGAGCTGAGGGAGACAGACCAACAAAACTCCTTTGTAATATCAAAGATAAACTAAAGGCAAAGATTATAAGCAGCACATCACCCCTTACATAAATGGCTACCTACCTGCCCAGACTGAAACCCCATTGATTATTATGTGTGGGGCAGAGTTGAGGGAGAGACCAACAAAACTCCTTTGTAATATCAAAGACAAACTAAAGGCAAAGATTATGGCAGCACATCACCCCTTACATATGGCTACCTACCTGCCCAGACTGAAACCCCATTGATTATTATGTGGGCAGAGTTGAGGGAGAGACCAACAAAACTCCTTGTAATATCAAAGATAAACTTAAAGGCAAAGATTATGGCAGCACATCACCCTGGTATATAATTTCCACTGTCTTTGAGACTGAAACCCCATTGATTATTGGTGTGTGGGGCAGAGTTGAGGGAGAGACCAACAAACCTTGTAATATCAAAGATAAACTAAAGGCAAAGATTATGGCAGCACATCACCCCTTACATATGGCTACCTACCTGCCCAGACTGAAACCCCATTGATTATTATGTGTGGGGCAGAGTTGAGGGAGAGACCAAACAAACTCAATATCAAGATAAACAACCATACAAAGATTATGGCAGCACATCACCCCTTACATATGGCTACCTACCTGCCCAGACTGAAACCCCATTGATTATTATGTGTGGGCATGAGTTGAGGGAGAGACCAACAAAACTCCTTGTAATATCAAAGATAAACTAAAGGCAAAGATTATGGCAGCACATCACCCTTACATATGGCTACCTACCTGCCCAGACTGAAACCCCATTGATTATTAGTGTGTGGGGCAGAGTTGAGTGAGAGACCAACAAAACTCCTTGTAATATCAAAGATAAACTAAAGGCAAAGATTGGTGGCAGCACATCACCCCCTACATATGGCTACCTACCTGCCCAGACTGGAAACCCCATTGATATGCGGGGTAGAGTTGAGTGAGAGACCAACAAAACTCCTTGTAATATCAAAGATAAACTAAAGGCAAGATTAGCAGCACATCACCCTGCTATATGGCTACCTACCTGCCCACTGGAAACCCCATTGACACAGGGGAAGTGGAGTTGAGGGAGAGACCAACAAAACTCCTTTGCAGCCATCAAAGATAAACTAAAGGCAAAGATTATGGCAGCACATCACCCCTTACATATGGCTACCTACCTGCCCAGACTGAAACCCCATTGGATTATGTGTGGGGCAGAGTGAGGAGAGACCAACAACCCTTGTAATATCAAAGATAAACTAAAGGCAAAGATTATGGCAGCACATCACCCCTTACATATGGCTACCTACCTGCCCAGACTGAAACCCCATTGATTATTATGTGTGGGGCAGAGTTGAGAGAGATCAATGAAACTCCTTGTAATGAATAAAAGATAAACTAAAGGCAAAGATTATGGCAGCACATCACCCCTACATATGGCTACCTACCTGCCCAGACTGAAACCCTCCCATTGATTATTATGTGTGGGGCAGAGTTGAGGAGAGACCAACAAAACTCCTGTAATAATAAAGATAAAACTAAAGGCAAGATTACACAGCACATCACCCCTTACATATGGCTACCTACCTGCCCAGACTGAAACCCCATTGATTATTATGTGTGGGGCAGAGTTGAGGGAGAGAATGCCAACAAAATCCCTTGTAATATCAAAGATAAACTAAAGGCAAAGATTATGGCAGCACATCACCCCTTACATATGGCTACCACCTGCCCAGACTGAAACCCCCATTGATTATTATGTGTGGGGCAGAGTTGGAGGAGAGACCAACAAAACTCCTTGTAATATCAAAGATGAACTGAAGGCAAGGATTATGGCAGCACATCACCCCTTACATATGGCTACCTACCTGCCCAGACTGAAACCCCATTGATTATTATGTGTGGGGCAGAGTTGAGGGAGACCAACAACCTCAATATCAAAGATAAACTAAAGGCAAAGATTATGGCAGCACATCACCCTTACATATGGCTACCTACCTGCCCAGACTGAAACCCCATTGATTATTATGTAAAAGAGTTGAGGGAGAGACCAACAAAACCCTTGTAATATCAAAGATAAACTAAAGGCAAAGATTATGGCAGCACATCACCCCTTACATATGGCTACCTACCTGCCCAGACTGAAACCCCATTGATTATTATGTGTGGGGCAGAGTTGAGGGAGAGACCAACAAAACTCCTTGTAATATCAAAGATAAACTAAAGGCAAAGATTATGGCAGCACATCACCCCTTACATATGGCTACTCACCTGCCCAGACTGAAACCCCCATTATTATGTGGGGCAGAGCTGAGGGAGAGACCAACAAAACTCCTTGTAATATCAAAGATAAACTAAAGGCAAAGATTATGAAGGCCATCACCCCTTACATATGGCTACCACCTGCCCAGACTGAAACCCCCATTGATTATTATGTGGGGCAGGTTGAGGAGAGACCAACAAAACTCCTTGTAATATCAAAGATAAACTAAAGGCAAAGATTATGGCAGCACATCACCCCTTACATATGGCTACCTACCTGCCCAGACTGAAACCCCATTGATTATTATGTGGGGCAGAGTTGCAGGGAGAGACCAACAAACTCTTGTAATATCAAAGATAAACTAAAGGCAAAAGATTATGGCAAAATATCACCCCTTACATATGTGGCTACCCACTGCCTGACTGAAACCCCATTGATTATTATGTGTGGGGCAGAGTTGAGGGAGAGACCAAATAAAACCTTCTTGTAATATCAAAAGATAAACTAAAGGCAAAGATTATGGCAGCACATCACCTCCTTACATATGGCTACCTACCTGCCCAGACTGAAACCCCATTGATTATTATGTGGGGCAGAGTTGAGGGAGAGACCAACAAACTCCTTGTAATATCAAAGATAAACTAAAGGTAAAGATTATGGCAGCACATCACCCTCTACATATGGCTACCTACCTGCCCAGACTGAAACCCCCTTGATTATTATGTGTGGGGCAGAGTTGAGTGAGAGACCAACAAAACTCCTTGTAATATCAAAGATAAACTAAAGGCAAGGATTATGGCAGCACATCACCCCTTACATATGGCTACCTACCTGTCCAGACTGAAACCCCCTTGATTATTATGTGGGGCAGAGTTGAGTGAGAGACCAACAAAACTCCTTGTAATATCAAAGATGAACTGAAGGCAAGGATTATGGCAGCACATCACCCCTTACATATGGCTACCTACCTGCCCAGACTGAAACCCCATTGATTATTATGTGTGGGGCAGAGTTGAGGGAGAGACCAACAAAACTCCTTGTAATATCAAAGATAAACTAAAGGCAAAGATTATGGCAGCACATCACCCCTTACATATGGCTACCTACCTGCCCAGACTGAAACCCCCCTTGATTATTATGTGTGGGGCAGAGTTGAGTGAGAGACCAACAAAACTCCTTGTAATATCAAAGATGTAAACTAAAGGCAAGGATTATGGCAGCACATCACCCCTTACATATGGCTACCTACCTGCCCAGACTGAAACCCCATTGATTATTATGTGTGGGGCAGAGTTGAGGGAGAGACCAACAAAACTCCTTGTAATATCAAAGATAAACTAAAGGCAAGGATTATGGCAGCACATCACCCCTTACATATGGCTACCTACCTGCCCAGACTGAAACCCCATTGATTATTATGTGTGGGGCAGAGTTGGAGTGAGAGACCAACAAAACTCCTTGTAATATCAAAGATAAACTAAAGGCAAGGATTATGGCAGCACATCACCCCTCATATATGGCTACCTACCTGCCCAGACTGAAACCCCATTGATTATTATGTGTGGGGCAGAGTTGAGTGAGAGACCAACAAAACTCCTTGTAATATCAAAGATAAACTAAAGGCAAGGATTATGGCAGCACATCACCCCTTACATATGGCTACCTACCTGCCCAGACTGAAACCCCATTGATTATTATGTGTGGGGCAGAGTTGAGTGAGAGACCAACAAAAAAAAAAAAAAAACTCCTTGTAATATCAAAGATAAACTAAAGGCAAGGATTATGGCAGCACATCACCCCTTACATATGGCTACCTACCTGCCCAGACTGAAACCCCATTGATTATTATGTGTGGGGCAGAGTTGGAGTGAGAGACCAACAAAACTCCTTGTAATATCAAAGATAAACTAAAGGCAAGGATTATGGCAGCACATCACCCCTTACATATGGCTACCTACCTGCCCAGACTGAAAACCCCATTGATTATTATGTGTGGGGCAGAGTTGAGTGAGAGACCAACAAAACTCCTTGTAATATCAAAGATAAACTAAAGGCAAAGATTATGGCAGCACATCACCCTTACATATGGCTACCTACCTGCCCAGACTGAAACCCCATTGATTATTATGTGTGGGGCAGAGTTGAGTGAGAGACCAACAAAACTCCTTGTAATATCAAAGACAAACTAAAGGCAAGGATTATGGCAGCACATCACCCCTTACATATGGCTACCTACCTGCCCAGACTGAAACCCCATTGATTATTATGTGGGGCAGAGTTGAGTGAGAGACCAACAAAACTCCTTGTAATATCAAAGATAAACTAAAGGCAAGGATTATGGCAGCACATCACCTTACATATGGCTACCTACCTGCCCAGACTGAAACCCCATTGATTATTATGTGTGGGGCAGAGTTGAGTGAGAGACCAACAAACTCCTTGTAATATCAAAGATAAACTAAAGGCAAGGATTATGGCAGCACATCACCCCTTACATATGGCTACCTACCTGCCCAGACTGAAACCCCATTGATTATTATGTGTGGGGCAGAGTTGAGTGAGAGACCAACAAAACTCCTTGTAATATCAAAGATAAACTAAAGGCAAGGATTATGGCAGCACATCACCCCTTACATATGGCTACCTACCTGCCCAGACTGAAACCCCATTGATTATTATGTGTGGGGCAGAGTTGAGTGAGAGACCAACAAAACTCCTTGTAATATCAAAGATAACCAAAGGCAAGGATTATGGCAGCACATCACCCCTTACATATGGCTACCTACCTGCCCAGACTGAAACCCCATTGATTATTATGTGTGGGCAGAGTTGAGTGAGAGACCAACAAAACTCCTTGTAATATCAAAGATAAACTAAAGGCAAGGATTATGGCAGCACATCACCCCTTACATATGGCTACCTACCTGCCCAGACTGAAACTCCCATTGATTATTATGTGTGGGGCAGAGTTGAGTGAGAGACCAACAAAACTCCTTGTAATATCAAAGATAAACCAAAGGCAAGGATTATGGCAGCACATCACCCCCTTACATATGGCTACCTACCTGCCCAGACTGAAACCCCATTGATTATTATGTGTGGGGCAGAGTTGAGTGAGAGACCAACAAAAACTCCTTGTAATATCAAAGATAAACTAAAGGCAAGGATTATGGCAGCACATCACCCCTTACATATGGCTACCTACCTGCCCAGACTGAAACCCCATTGATTATTATGTGTGGGGCAGAGTTGAGTGAGAGACCAACAAAACTCCTTGTAATATCAAAGATAAACTAAAGGCAAGGATTATGGCAGCACATCACCCCTTACATATGGCTACCTACCTGCCCAGACTGAAACCCCATTGATTATTATGTGGGGCAGAGTTGAGTGAGAGACCAACAAAACTCCTTGTAATATCAAAGATAAACTAAAGGCAAAGATTATGGCAGCACATCACCCCTTACATATGGCTACCTACCTGCCCAGACTGAAACCCCATTGATTATTATGTGTGGGGCAGAGTTGAGTGAGAGACCAACAAAACTCCTTGTAATATCAAAGATAAACTAAAGGCAAGGATTATGGCAGCACATCACCCCTTACATATGGCTACCTACCTGCCCAGACTGAAACCCCATTGATTATTATGTGTGGGGCAGAGTTGAGTGAGAGACCAACAAAACTCCTTGTAATATCAAAGATAAACTAAAGGCAAGATTATGGCAGCACATCACCCCTTACATATGGCTACCTACCTGCCCAGACTGAAACCCCATTGATTATTATGTGTGGGGCAGAGTTGAGTGAGAGACCAACAAAACTCCTTGTAATATCAAAGATAAACTAAAGGCAAGGATTATGGCAGCACATCACCCCTTACATATGGCTACCTACCTGCCCAGACTGAAACCCCATTGATTATTATGTGGGGCAGAGTTGAGTGAGAGACCAACAAAACTCCTTTGTAATATCAAAGATAAACTAAAGGCAAAGATTATGGCAGCACATCACCCCTTACATATGGCTACCTACCTGCCCAGACTGAAACCCCATTGATTATTATGTGTGGGGCAGAGTTGGAGTGAGAACAACAAAACTCCTTGTAATATCAAAGATAAACTAAAGGCAAGGATTATACAGCACATCACCCCTTACATATGGCTACCTACCTGCCCAGACTGAAACCCCATTGATTATTATGTGTGGGGCAGAGTTGAGTGAGAGACCAACAAAACTCCTTGTAATATCAAAGATGAACTGAAGGCAAGGATTATGGCAGCACATCACCCCTTACATATGGCTACCTACCTGCCCAGACTGAAACCCCATTGATTATTATGTGTGGGGCAGAGTTGAGTGAGAGACCAATAAAACTCCTTGTAATATCAAAGACAAACTAAAGGCAAGGATTATGGCAGCACATCACCCTTACATATGGCTACCTACCTGCCCAGACTGAAACCCCATTGATTATTATGTGTGGGGCAGAGTTGAGAGTGAGAGACCAACAAACTCCTTGTAATATCAAAGATAAACTAAAGGCAAAGATTATGGCAGCACATCACCCCTTACATATGGCTACCTACCTGCCCAGACTGAAACCCCATTGATTATTATGTGTGGGGCAGAGTTGAGTGAGAGACCAACAAAACTCCTTGTAATATCAAAGATAAAACTAAAGGCAAGGATTATGGCAGCACATCACCCCTTACATATGGCTACCTACCTGCCCAGACTGAAACCCCATTGATTATTATGTGTGGGGCAGAGCTGGAGTGAGAGACCAACAAAACCTCCTTGTAATATCAAAGATAAACTAAAGGCAAAGATTATGGCAGCACATCACCCCTTACATATGGCTACCTACCTGCCCAGACTGAAACCCCATTGATTATTATGTGGGGCAGAGTTGAGTGAGAGACCAACAAAACTCCTTGTAATATCAAAGATAAACTAAAGGCAAGGATTATGGCAGCACATCACCCCTTACATATGGCTACCTACCTGCCCAGACTGAAACCCCATTGATTATTATGTGTGGGGCAGAGTTGAGTGAGAGACCAACAAAACTCCTTGTAATATCAAAGATAAACTAAAGGCAAAGATTATGGCAGCACATCACCCCTTACATATGGCTACCTACCTGCCCAGACTGAAACCCCATTGATTATTATGTGTGGGGCAGAGTTGAGTGAGAGACCAACAAAACTCCTTGTAATATCAAAGATAAACTAAAGGCAAGGATTATGGCACATCACCCCTTACATATGGCTACCTACCTGCCCAGACTGAAACCCCATTGATTATTATGTGTGGGGCAGAGTTGAGTGAGAGACCAACAAAACTCCTTGTAATATCAAAGATAAACTAAAGGCAAAGATTATGGCAGCACATCACCCCTTACATATGGCTACCTACCTGCCCAGACTGAAACCCCATTGATTATTATGTGTGGGGCAGAGTTGAGTGAGAGACCAACAAAACTCCTTGTAATATCAAAGATAAACTAAAGGCAAGGATTATGGCAGCACATCACCCCTTACATATGGCTACCTACCTGCCCAGACTGAAACCCCATTGATTATTATGTGTGGGGCAGAGTTGAGTGAGGATCAACAAAACTCCTTGTAATATCAAAGATAAACCAGCAAGGATTATGGCAGCACATCACCCCTTACATATGGCTACCTACCTGCCCAGACTGAAACCCCATTGATTATTATGTGTGGGGCAGAGTTGAGTGAGAGACCAACAAAACTCCTTGTAATATCAAAGATAAACTAAAGGCAAGGATTATGCAGGCACATCACCCCTTACATATGGCTACCTACCTGCCCAGACTGAAACCCCATTGATTATTATGTGGGGCAGAGTTGAGTGAGAGACCAACAAAACTCCTTGTAATATCAAAGATAAACTAAAGGCAAGGATTATGGCAGCACATCACCCCTTACATATGGCTACCTACCTGCCCAGACTGAAACCCCATTGATTATTATGTGGGGCAGAGTTGAGTGAGAGACCAACAAAACTCCTTGTAATATCAAAGATAAACTAAAGGTGAAGATTATGGCAGCACATCACCCCTTACATATGGCTACCTCCCTGCCCAGACTGAAACCCCATTGATTATTATGTGTGGGGCAGAGTTGAGTGAGAGACCAACAAAACTCCTTGTAATATCAAAGATAAACTAAAGGCAAGGATTATGGCAGCACATCACCCTTACATATGGCTACCTACCTGCCCAGACTGAAACCCCATTGATTATTATGTGTGGGGCAGAGTTGAGTGAGAGACCAACAAAACTCCTTGTAATATCAAAGATAAACTAAAGGCAAGGATTATGGCAGCACATCACCCCTTACATATGGCTACCTACCTGCCCAGACTGAAACCCCATTGATTATTATGTGTGGGGCAGAGTTGAGTGAGAGACCAACAAAACTCCTTGTAATATCAAAGATAAACTAAAGGTGTGATTTATGGCAGCACATCACCCCTTACATATGGCTACCTACCTGTCCAGACTGAAACCCCATTGATTATTATGTGTGGGGCAGAGTTGAGTGAGAGACCAACAAAACTCCTTGTAATATCAAAGATAAACTAAAGGCAAGGATTATGGCAGCACATCACCCCTTACATATGGCTACCTACCTGCCCAGACTGAAACCCCATTGATTATTATGTGTGGGGCAGAGTTGAGTGAGAGACCAACAACAAACTCCTTGTAATATCAAAGATAAACTAAAGGCAAGGATTATGGCAGCACATCACCCCTTACACATGGCTACCTACCTGTCCAGACTGAAACCCCATTGATTATTATGTGTGGGGCAGAGTTGAGTGAGAGACCAACAAAACTCCTTGTAATATCAAAGATAAACTAAAGGCAAGGATTATGGCAGCACATCACCCCTTACATATGGCTACCCACCTGCCCAGACTGAAACCCCATTGATTATTATGGGCAGAGTTGAGTGAGAGACCAACAAAATTCTTGTAATATCAAAGATAAACTAAAGGCAAGGATTATGGCAGCACATCACCCTCACATATGGCTACCTACCTGCCCAGACTGAAACCCCATTGATTATTATGTGTGGGGCAGAGTTGAGTGAGAGACCAACAAAACTCCTTGTAATATCAAAGATAAAACTAAAGGCAAGGATTATGGCACATCACCCCCCACATATGGCTACCTCCTTGCCCAGACTGAAACCCCATTGATTATTATGTGTGGGGCAGAGTTGAGTGAGAGACCAACAAAACTCCTTGTAATATCAAAGATAAACTAAAGGCAAGGATTATGGCAGCACATCACCCCTTACATATGGCTACCTACCTGCCCAGACTGAAACCCCATTGATTATTATGTGTGGGGCAGAGTTGAGTGAGAGACCAACAAAACTCCTTGTAATATCAAAGATAAACTAAAGGCAAGGATTATGGCAGCACATCACCCCTTACATATGGCTACCTACCTGCCCAGACTGAAACCCCATTGATTATTATGTGGGGCAGAGTTGAGTGAGAGACCAACAAAACTCCTTGTAATATCAAAGATAAACTAAAGGCAAGGATTATGGCAGCACATCACCCCTTACATATGGCTACCTACCTGCCCAGACTGAAACCCCATTGATTATTATGTGGGCAGAGTTGAGTGAGAGACCAACAAAACTCCTTGTAATATCAAAGATAAACTAAAGGTGAAGGATTATGGCAGCACATCACCCCTTACATATGGCTACCTACCTGCCCAGACTGAAACCCCATTGATTATTATGTGTGGGGCAGAGTTGAGTGAGAGACCAACAAAACTCCTTGTAATATCAAAGATAAACTAAAGGCAAGGATTATGGCAGCACATCACCCCTTACATATGGCTACCTACCTGCCCAGACTGAAACCCATTGATTATTATGTGGGGCAGAGTTGAGTGAGAGACCAACAAACTCTTGTAATATCAAAGATATAAACTAAAGGCAAGGATTATGGCAGCACATCACCCCTTACATATGGCTACCTACCTGCCCAGACTGAAACCCCATTGATTATTATGTGTGGGGCAGAGTTGAGTGAGAGACCAACAAAACTCCTTGTAATATCAAAGATAAACTAAAGGTACAAGGATTATGGCACATCACCCCTTATATATGGCTACCTACCTGCCCAGACTGAAACCCCATTGATTATTATGTGTGGGGCAGAGTTGAGTGAGAGACCAACAAAAACTCCTTGTAATATCAAAGATAAACCAAATAAGGATTATGGCAGCACATCACCCCTTACATATGGCTACCTACCTGCCCAGACTGAAACCCCATTGATTATTATGTGTGGGGCAGAGTTGAGTGAGAGACCAACAAAACTCCTTGTAATATCAAAGATAAACTACAAGGATTATGGCAGCACATCACCCCTTACATATGGCTACCTACCTGCCCAGACTGAAACCCCATTGATTATTATGTGGGGCAGAGTTGAGTGAGAGACCAACAAAACTCCTTGTAATATCAAAGATAAACTAAAGGCAAGGATTATGGCAGCACATCACCCCTTACATATGGCTACCTACCTGCCCAGACTGAAACCCCATTGATTATTATGTGTGGGGCAGAGTTGAGTGAGAGACCAACAAAACTCCTTGTAATATCAAAGATAAACTAAAGGCAAGGATTATGGCAGCACATCACCCCTTACATATGGCTACCTACCTGCCCAGACTGAAACCCCCTTGATTATTATGTGTGGGGCAGAGTTGAGTGAGAGACCAACAAAACTCCTTGTAATATCAAAGATAAACTAAAGGCAAGGATTATGGCAGCACATCACCCCTTACATATGGCTACCTACCTGCCCAGACTGAAACCCCATTGATTATTATGTGTGGGGCAGTTGAGTGAGAGACCAACAAAACTCCTTGTAATATCAAAGATAAACTAAAGGCAAGGATTATGGCAGCACATCACCCCTTACATATGGCTACCTACCTGCCCAGACTGAAACCCCATTGATTATTATGTGGGGCAGAGTTGAGTGAGAGACCAACAAACTCCTTGTAATATCAAAGATAAACTAAAGGCAAGGATTATGGCAGCACATCACCCCTTACATATGGCTACCTACCTGCCCAGACTGAAACCCCTTGATTATTATGTGTGGGGCAGAGTTGAGTGAGAGACCAACAAAACTCCTTGTAATATCAAAGATAAACTAAAGGCAAGGATTATGGCAGCACATCACCCCTTACATATGGCTACCTACCTGCCCAGACTGAAACCCCATTGATTATTATGTGTGGGGCAGAGTTGAGTGAGAGACCAACAAAACTCCTTGTAATATCAAAGATAAACTAAAGGCAAGGATTATGGCAGCACATCACCCCTTACATATGGCTACCTACCTGCCCAGACTGAAACCCCATTGATTATGTGGGGCAGAGTTGAGTGAGAGACCAACAAAACTCCTTGTAATATCAAAGATAAACTAAAGGCAAGGATTATGGCAGCACATCACCCCTTACATATGGCTACCTACCTGCCCAGACTGAAACCCCATTGATTATTATGTGTGGGGCAGAGTTGAGTGAGAGACCAACAAAACTCCTTGTAATATCAAAGATAAACTAAAGGCAAGGATTATGGCAGCACATCACCCCTTACATATGGCTACCTACCTGCCCAGACTGAAACCCCATTGATTATTATGTGGGGCAGAGTTGAGTGAGAGACCAACAAAACTCCTTGTAATATCAAAGATAAACTAAAGGCAAGGATTATGGCAGCACATCACTCCTTACATATGGCTACCTACCTGCCCAGACTGAAACCCCATTGATTATTATGTGTGGGGCAGAGTTGAGTGAGAGACCAACAAACCCTTGTAATATCAAAGATAAACTAAAGGCAAGGATTATGGCAGCACATCACCCCTTACATATGGCTACCTCCCTGCCCAGACTGAAACCCCATTGATTATTATGTGTGGGGCAGAGTTGAGTGAGAGACCAACAAAACTCCTTGTAATATCAAAGATAAACTAAAGGCAAGGATTATGGCAGCACATCACCCTTACATATGGCTACCTACCTGCCCAGACTGAAACCCCATTGATTATTATGTGTGGGGCAGAGTTGGAGTGAGAGACCAACAAAACTCCTTGTAATATCAAAGATAAACCAAGGCAAGGATTATGGCAGCACATCACCCCTTACATATGGCTACCTACCTGCCCAGACTGAAACCCCATTGATTATTATGTGGGGCAGAGTTGAGTGAGAGACCAACAAAACTCCTTGTAATATCAAAGATAAACTAAAGGCAAGGATTATGGCAGCACATCACCCCTTACATATGGCTACCTACCTGCCCAGACTGAAACCCCATTGATTATTATGTGTGGGGCAGAGTTGAGTGAGAGACCAACAAAACTCCTTGTAATATCAAAGATAAACTAAAGGCAAGGATTATGGCAGCACATCACCCCTTACATATGGCTACCTACCTGCCCAGACTGAAACCCCCTTGATTATTATGTGTGGGGGGCAGAGTTGAGTGAGAGACCAACAAACTCTTGTAATATCAAAGATAAACTAAAGGCAAGGATTATGGCAGCACATCACCCCTTACATATGGCTACCTACCTGCCCAGACTGAAACCCCATTGATTATTATGTGTGGGGCAGAGTGAGGAGAGACCAACAAAACCTTTTTGTAATATCAAAGATAAACTAAAGGCAAGGATTATGGCAGCACATCACCCCTTACATATGGCTACCTACCTGCCCAGACTGAAACCCCATTGATTATTATGTGTGGGGCAGAGTTGAGTGAGAGACCAACAAAACTCCTTGTAATATCAAAGATAAACTAAAGGCAAGGATTATGGCAGCACATCACCCCTTACATATGGCTACCTACCTGCCCAGACTGAAACCCCCTTGATTATTATGTGTGGGGCAGAGTTGAGTGAGAGACCAACAAAACTCCTTGTAATATCAAAGATAAACTAAAGGCAAGGATTATGGCAGCACATCACCCCTTACATATGGCTACCTACCTGCCCAGACTGAAACCCCATTGATTATTATGTGTGGGGCAGAGTTGAGTGAGAGACCAACAAAACTCCTTGTAATATCAAAGATAAACTAAAGGCAAGGATTATGGCAGCACATCACCCCTTACATATGGCTACCTACCTGCCCAGACTGAAACCCCATTGATTATTATGGGGCAGAGTTGAGTGAGAGACCAACAAAACTCCTTGTAATATCAAAGATAAACTAAAGGCAAGGATTATGGCAGCACATCACCCTCTACATATGGCTACCTACCTGCCCAGACTGAAACCCCATTGATTATTATGGGGCAGAGTTGAGTGAGAGACCAACAAAACTCCTTGTAATATCAAAGATAAACTAAAGGCAAGGATTATGGCAGCACATCACCCCTTACATATGGCTACCTACCTGCCCAGACTGAAACCCCATTGATTATTATGTGTGGGGCAGAGTTGAGTGAGAGACCAACAAAACTCCTTGTAATATCAAAGATAAACCAAAGGCAAGGATTATGGCAGCACATCACCCCTTACATATGGCTACCTCCCTGCCCAGACTGAAACCCCATTGATTATTATGTGTGGGGCAGAGTTGAGTGAGAGACCAACAAAACTCCTTGTAATATCAAAGATAAACTAAAGGCAAGGATTATGGCAGCACATCACCCTTACATATGGCTACCTACCTGCCCAGACTGAAACCCCATTGATTATTATGTGTGGGGCAGAGTTGAGTGAGAGACCAACAAAACTCCTTGTAATATCAAAGATAAACTAAAGGCAAGGATTATGGCAGCACATCACCCCTTACATATGGCTACCTACCTGCCCAGACTGAAACCCCATTGATTATTATGTGTGGGGTGGAGGTTGAGTGAGAGACCAATAAAACTCCTTGTAATATCAAAGATAAACTAAGCAAGGATTATGGCAGCACATCACCCCCTTACATATGGCTACCTACCTGCCCAGACTGAAACCTCATTGATTATTATGTGTGGGGCAGAGTTGAGTGAGAGACCAACAAAACTCCTTGTAATATCAAAGATAAACTAAAGGCAAGGATTATGGCAGCACATCACCCCTTACATATGGCTACCTACCTGCCCAGACTGAAACCCCATTGATTATTATGTGGGGCAGAGTTGAGTGAGAGACCAACAAAACTCCTTGTAATATCAAAGATAAACTAAAGGTGGAAGGATTATGGCAGCACATCACCCCTTACATATGGTAATAATGTACCTGCCCAGACTGAAACCCCATTGATTATTATGTGTGGGTGAGTTGAGTGAGAGACCAACAAAACTCCTTGTAATATCAAAGATAAACTAAAGGAAGGATTATGGCAGCACATCACCCCTTAAGTATATGGCTACCTACCTGCCCAGACTGAAACCCCATTGATTATTATGTGTGGGGCAGAGTTGAGTGAGAGACCAACAAAACTCCTTGTAATATCAAAGATAAACTAAAGGCAAGGATTATGGCAGCACATCACCCCTTACATATGGCTACCTACCTGCCCAGACTGAAACCCCATTGATTATTATGTGTGGGGCAGAGTTGAGAGTGAGAGACCAACAAAACTCCTTGTAATATCAAAGATAAACTAAAGGCAAGGATTATGGCAGCACATCACCCCTTACATATGGCTACCTACCTGCCCAGACTGAAACCCCATTGATTATTATGTGTGGGGCAGAGTTGAGTGAGAGACCAACAAAACTCCTTGTAATATCAAAGATAAACTAAAGGCAAGGATTATGGCAGCACATCACCCTCATATGGCTACCTACCTGCCCAGACTGAAACCCCATTGATTATTATGTGTGGGGCAGAGTTGAGTGAGAGACCAACAAAACTCCTTGTAATATCAAAGATAAACTAAAGGCAAGGATTATGGCAGCACATCACCCCTTACATATGGCTACCTCCCTGCCCAGACTGAAACCCCATTGATTATTATGTGTGGGGCAGAGTTGGAGTGAGAGACCAACAAAACTCCTTGTAATATCAACAAAGATAAACTAAAAAGGCAAGGATTATGGCAGCACATCACCTCTACATATGGCTACCTACCTGCCCAGACTGAAACCCCATTGATTATTATGTGGGGCAGAGTTGAGTGAGAGACCAACAAAACTCCTTGTAATATCAAAGATAAACTAAAGGCAAGGATTATGGCAGCACATCACCCCTTACATATGGCTACCTACCTGCCCAGACTGAAACCCCTTGATTATTATGTGTGGGGCAGAGTTGAGTGAGAGACCAACAAACTCCTTGTAATATCAAAGATGAACTAAAGGCAAAGATTATGGCAGCACATCACCCTTACATATGGCTACCTACCTGCCCAGACTGAAACCCCATTGATTATTATGTGTGGGGCAGAGTTGAGTGAGAGACCAACAAACTCCTTGTAATATCAAAGATGAACTAAAGGCAAAGATTATGGCAGCACATCACCCTCATATATGGCTACCTACCTGCCCAGACTGAAACCCCCTTGATTATTATGTGGGGCAGAGTTGAGTGAGAGACCAACAAAACTCCTTGTAATATCAAAGATGAACTAAAGGCAGATTATGGCAGCACATCACCCCTTACATATGGCTACCTACCTGCCCAGACTGAAACCCCATTGATTATTATGTGGGGCAGAGTTGAGTGAGAGACCAACAAACTCCTTGTAATATCAAAGATGAACTAAAGGCAAAGATTATGGCAGCACATCACCCCTTACATATGGCTACCTACCTGCCCAGACTGAAACCCCCTTGATTATTATGTGGGGCAGAGTTGAGTGAGAGACCAACAAAACTCCTTGTAATATCAAAGATGAACTAAAGGCAAAGATTATGGCAGCACATCACCCTTACATATGGCTACCTACCTGCCCAGACTGAAACCCCCTTGATTATTATGTGGTAAGAGTTGAGTGAGAGACCAACAAAACTCCTTGTAATATCAAAGATGAACTAAAGGCAAAGATTATGGCAGCACATCACCCCTTACATATGGCTACCTACCTGCCCAGACTGAAACCCCATTGATTATTATGTGTGGGGCAGAGTTGAGTGAGAGACCAACAAAACTCCTTGTAATATCAAAGATAAAACTAAAGGCAAGGATTATGGCAGCACATCACCCCTTACATATGGCTACCTACCTGCCCAGACTGAAACCCCATTGATTATTATGTGGGCAGAGTTGAGTGAGAGACCAACAAAACTCCTTGTAATATCAAAGATAAACTAAAGGCAAGGATTATGGCAGCACATCACCCTCATATATGGCTACCTACCTGCCCAGACTGAAACCCCCCTTGATTATTATGTGTGGGGCAGAGTTGAGTGAGAGACCAACAAAACTCCTTGTAATATCAAAGATGAACTAAAGGCAAAGATTATGGCAGCACATCACCCCTTACATATGGCTACCTACCTGCCCAGACTGAAACCCCATTGATTATTATGTGGGGCAGAGTTGAGTGAGAGACCAACAAAACTCCTTGTAATATCAAAGATAAACTAAAGGCAAGGATTATGGCAGCACATCACCCCTCATATATGGCTACCTCCCTGCCCAGACTGAAACCCCATTGATTATTATGTGTGGGGTGAGTTGAGTGAGAGACCAACAAAACTCCTTGTAATATCAAAGATAAAACCAAAGGCAAGGATTATGGCAGCACATCACCCCTTACATATGGCTACCTACCTGCCCAGACTGAAACCCCATTGATTATTATGTGTGGGGCAGAGTTGAGTGAGAGACCAACAAAACTCCTTGTAATATCAAAGATAAACTAAAGGCAAGGATTATGGCAGCACATCACCCCTTACATATGGCTACCTACCTGTCCAGACTGAAACCCCATTGATTATTATGTGTGGGGCAGAGTTGAGTGAGAGACCAACAAAACTCCTTGTAATATCAAAGATAAACTAAAGGCAAGGATTATGGCAGCACATCACCCCCTTACATATGGCTACCTCCCTGCCCAGACTGAAACCCCATTGATTACTATGTGTGGGGCAGAGTTGAGTGAGAGACCAACAAACTCCTTGTAATATCAAAGATAAACTAAAGGCAAGGATTATGGCAGCACATCACCCCTTACATATGGCTACCTCCTGCCCAGACTGAAACCCCATTGATTATTATGTGGGGCAGAGTTGAGTGAGAGACCAACAAACTCCTTGTAATATCAAAGATAAACTAAAGGCAAGGATTATGGCAGCACATCACCCCTTACATATGGCTACCTCCCTGCCCAGACTGAAACCCCATTGATTATTATGTGTGGGGCAGAGTTGAGTGAGAGACCAACAAAATCTTTAAAATATCAAAGATAAAACTAAAGGCAAGGATTATGGCAGCACATCACCCCTTACATATGGCTACCTACCTGCCCAGACTGAAACCCCATTGATTATTATGTGTGGGGCAGAGTTGAGTGAGAGACCAACAAAACTCCTTGTAATATCAAAGATAAACTAAAGGCAAGGATTATGGCAGCACATCACCCCTTACATATGGCTACCTACCTGCCCAGACTGAAAACCCCATTGATTATTATGTGGGGCAGAGTTGAGTGAGAGACCAACAAACTCCTTGTAACATCAAAGATAAACTAAAGGCAAGGATTATGGCAGCACATCACCCCTTACATACATACCCCTGCCCAGACTGAAACCCCATTGATTATTATGTGTGGGGCAGAGTTGAGTGAGAGACCAACAAAACTCCTTGTAATATCAAAGATAAACTAAAGGCAAGGATTGTGGCAGCACATCACCCCTTACATATGGCTACCTACCTGCCCAGACTGAAACCCCATTGATTATTATGTGTGGGGCAGAGTTGAGTGAGAGACCAACAAAACTCCTTGTAATATCAAAGACAAACCAAAGGCAAGGATTATGGCAGCACATCACCCCTTACATATGGCTACCTACCTGCCCAGACTGAAACCCCATTGATTATTATGTGTGGGCAGAGTTGAGTGAGAGACCAACAAAACCCTTTGTAATATCAAAGATAAACTAAAGCTACAAGGATTATGGCAGCACATCACCCTCATATGGCTACCTACCTGCCCAGACTGAAACCCTCATTGATTATTATGTGGGGCAGAGTTGAGTGAGAGACCAACAAAACTCCTTGTAATATCAAAGATAAACTAAAGGCAAGGATTATGGCAGCACATCACCCCTTACATATGGCTACCTACCTGTCCAGACTGAAACCCCATTGATTATTATGTGTGGGGCAGAGTTGAGTGAGAGACCAACAAAACTCCTTGTAATATCAAAGATAAACTAAAGGCAAGGATTATGGCAGCACATCACCCCTTACATATGGCTACCTACCTGCCCAGACTGAAACCCCCTGATTATTATGTGTGGGGCAGAGTTGAGTGAGAGACCAACAAAACTCCTTGTAATATCAAAGATAAACTAAAGGCAAGGGATTATGGCAGCACATCACCCTTACATATGGCTACCTACCTGCCCAGACTGAAACCCCATTGATTATTATGTGTGGGGCAGAGTTGGAGTGAGAGACCAACAAAACTCCTTGTAATATCAAAGATAAACTAAAGGCAAGGATTATGGCAGCACATCACCCCTTACATATGGCTACCTACCTGCCCAGACTGAAACCCCATTGATTATTATGTGTGGGGCAGAGTTGAGTGAGAGACCAATAAAACTCCTTGTAATATCAAAGATAAACTAAAGGCAAGGATTATGGCAGCACATCACCCTTACATATGGCTACCTCCCTGCCCAGACTGAAACCCCATTGATTATTATGGTGGGCAGAGTTGAGTGAGAGACCAACAAAACTCCTTGTAATATCAAAGATAAACTAAAGGCAAGGATTATGGCAGCACATCACCCCTTACATATGGCTACCTACCTGCCCAGACTGAAACCCCATTGATTATTATGTGTGGGGCAGAGTTGAGTGAGAGACCAACAAAACTCCTTGTAATATCAAAGATAAACTAAAGGTAAAGGACGTCATTATGGCACATCACCCCTTACATATGGCTACCTACCTGCCCAGACTGAAACCCCATTGATTATTATGTGTGGGGCAGAGTTGAGGGAGAGACCAACAAAACTCCTTGTAATATCAAAGATAAACTAAAGGCAAGGATTATGGCAGCACATCACCCCTTACATATGGCTACCTACCTGCCCAGACTGAAACCCCATTGATTATTATGTGTGGGGCAGAGTTGAGTGAGAGACCAACAAAACTCCTTGTAACATCAAAAAGACAACCAAAGGCAAGGATTATGGCAGCACATCACCCCTTACATATGGCTACCTACCTGCCCAGACTGAAACCCCCTTGATTATTATGTGTGGGGGCAGAGTTGGAGTGAGAGACCAACAAAACTCCTTGTAATATCAAAGATGAACTGAAGGCAAGGATTATGGCAGCACATCACCCCTTACATATGGCTACCTCCCTGCCCAGACTGAAACCCCATTGATTATTATGTGGGGCAGAGTTGAGTGAGAGACCAACAAAACTCCTTGTAATATCAAAGATAAACTAAAGGCAAGGATTATGGCAGCACATCACCTCATATGGCTACCTACCTGCCCAGACTGAAACCCCCTTGACATTATGTGTGGGGCAGAGTTGAGTGAGAGACCAACAAAACTCCTTGTAATATCAAAGATGAACTGAAGGCAAGGATTATGGCAGCACATCACCCCTTACATATGGCTACCTCCCTGCCCAGACTGAAACCCCATTGATTATTATGTGTGGGGCAGAGTTGAGTGAGAGACCAACAAAACTCCTTGTAATATCAAAGATAAACTAAAGGCAAGGATTATGGCAGCACATCACCCCTTACATATGGCTACCTACCTGCCCAGACTGAAACCCCCTTGATTATTATGTGGGGCAGAGTTGAGTGAGAGACCAACAAAACTCCTTGTAATATCAAAGATGAACTGAAGGCAAGGATTATGGCAGCACATCACCCCTTACATATGGCTACCTCCCTGCCCAGACTGAAACCCCATTGATTATTATGTGTGGGGCAGAGTTGAGTGAGAGACCAACAAACTCCTTGTAATATCAAAGACAACCAAAGGCAAGGATTATGGCAGCACATCACCCCTTACATGGCTACCTACCTGCCCAGACTGAAACCCCATTGATTATTATGTGTGGGGCAGAGTTGAGTGAGAGACCAACAAAACTCCTTGTAATATCAAAGATAAACTAAAGGCAAGGATTATGGCAGCACATCACCCCTTACATATGGCTACCTACCTGCCCAGACTGAAACCCCATTGATTATTATGTGTGGGGCAGAGTTGAGTGAGAGACCAACAAAACTCCTTGTAATATCAAAGATAAACTAAAGGCAAGGATTATGGCAGCACATCACCCCTTACATATGGCTACCTACCTGCCCAGACTGAAACCCCATTGATTATTATGTGGGGCAGAGTTGAGTGAGAGACCAACAAAACTCCTTGTAATATCAAAGATAAACTAAAGGCAAGGATTACAGCAGCACATCACCCCTTACATATGGCTACCTACTCGCCCAGACTGAAACCCCATTGATTATTATGTGTGGGGCAGAGTTGAGTGAGAGACCAACAAAACTCCTTGTAATATCAAAGATAAACTAAAGGTGCGACTATGGCAGCACATCACCCCTTACATATGGCTACCTACCTGCCCAGACTGAAACCCCATTGATTATTATGTGTGGGGCAGAGTTGAGTGAGAGACCAACAAAACTCCTTGTAATATCAAAGATAAACTAAAGGCAAGGATTATGGCAGCACATCACCCCTTACATATGGCTACCTACCTGCCCAGACTGAAACCCCATTGATTATTATGTGTGGGGCAGAGTTGAGTGAGACCAACAAAAACTCCTTGTAATATCAAAGATAAACTAAAGGCAAGGATTATGGCACATCACCCCTTACATATGGCTACCTACCTGCCCAGACTGAAACCCCATTGATTATTATGTGGGGCAGAGTTGAGTGAGAGACCAACAAAACTCCTTGTAATATCAAAGATAAACTAAAGGCAAGGATTATGGCAGCACATCACCCCTTACATATGGCTACCTACCTGTCCAGACTGAAACCTCATTGATTATTATGTGTGGGGCAGAGTTGGAGGAGAGACCAACAAAACTCCTTGTAATATCAAAGATAAACTAAAGGCAAGGATTATGGCAGCACATCACCCCTTACATATGGCTACCTACCTGCCCAGACTGAAACCCCATTGATTATTATGTGTGGGGGCAGAGTTGAGGGAGAGACCAACAAAACTCCTTGTAATATCAAAGATAAACTAAAGGCAAGGATTATGGCAGCACATCACCCCTTACATATGGCTACCTACCTGCCCAGACTGAAACCCCATTGATTATTATGTGTGGGGCAGAGTTGAGTGAGAGACCAACAAACTCCTTGTAATATCAAAGATAAACTAAAGGCAGTGATTATGGCAGCACATCACCCCTTACATATGGCTACCTACCTGCCCAGACTGAAACCCCATTGATTATTATGTGTGGGGCAGAGCTAAGTGAGAGACCAACAAACTCCTTGTAATATCAAAGATAAACTAAAGGCAAGGATTATGGCAGCACATCACCCTCATATATGGCTACCTACCTGCCCAGACTGAAACCCCATTGATTATTATGTGGGGCAGAGTTGAGTGAGAGACCAACAAAACTCCTTGTAATATCAAAGATAAACTAAAGGCAAGGATTATGGCAGCACATCACCCCTTACATATGGCTACCTACCTGCCCAGACTGAAACCCCATTGATTATTATGTGGGGCAGAGTTGAGTGAGAGACCAACAAAACTCCTTGTAATATCAAAGATAAACTAAAGGCAAGGATTATGGCAGCACATCACCCCTTACATATGGCTACCTACCTGTCCAGACTGAAACCCCATTGATTATTATGTGTGGGCAGAGTTGAGGGAGAGACCAACAAAACTCCTTGTAATATCAAAGATAAACTAAAGGCAAGGATTATGGCAGCACATCACCCCTTACATATGGCTACCTACCTGCCCAGACTGAAACCCCATTGATTATTATGTGTGGGGCAGAGTTGAGTGAGAGACCAACAAAACTCCCTTGTAATATCAAAGATAAACTAAAGGCAAGGATTATGGCAGCACATCACCCCTTACATATGGCTACGTACCT
>JBBBDQ010020375.1:0-11175 GCA_037127315.1 Ascarosepion bandense | reverse complement strand
CAGGGTGGATTCCTCTGGAACCCCTCCCATGATTAGGTGCTTCTTTTGTATACCTAGTTAATGTGAGTGAATGTATTTGTCCTAGCCTGTTCCCGGCTCCATTGCTTTTGTTATGATCCAGTTCGAGATTCCCACTGACCATTGTTATTTTGCCCATTTTTATTCTCGGCTGGGTCAGCCTTATATATTCTCCAGTCCAATTTATTTTTGTACCCAGCGTCTCATTCCCCTTAGAAAGAGAGCGGCTTGATTTTGTCTCTACAGGCAGAATACAGTGGCCTCTTTAATTACGAAGTGTGTTTGGGTCTTACTAACATTTTGTATAAATATTCATTTGAAATTGCTTTTGTTTTGGGATTTTTTGTTTCACCATACCCCTCCCCATCATATCATCTCATGCAAATGTTAAAATCGATTTTTGTCTCTATAATTGTAAATAGTCACAAATTTTTATGTACAAAATTTTAAAATCTAACATTTTTTTGTACTTAAATAATCACCCGCGTTTTTATGTACATTTGGGGCGTTTTTGTAGGTCCCCGGTATGTTTTTGCGATATTTTGGTACTTTAGATAAGTACGAGTGTTGATGGACAAATTCTTGTAATTGAATGAGAATCATTGCGTGCTCCATGGGGTCGTGAATCCGATTAGCTGAGTAGGATATAGTAACTGAAGACCACCCCAAGTTTTTGTTCCCCCTCCCACCCTTTCGGCCTTGTGCCATAATTCATGCTCAGAAATGAATGATAAAACCAGCCACTTCCCCCAGACTTTTGTTTGTGTGGATTTTGTGTTGTGGGGACTTAGTGGAGCATTTGTTCTCCCGTGTTATTTGTTCGCACTCTGTCTCTCGGACATACTGTTTTCCAGCCCGAGTTTATTGCTCGGGCCAGCGTAAAAGTAGTGGTCTTCGGAACGCGAAACACCGGGAAGCGTTGTCCACCTGCATTGGCATGGCCGCGACCCACAAGCCACTTCCCCTGTTCGTTGGAAGAGCCTAGTGGAGTGGTTGTTCCGCAGTGGTCTCTGCTCGCACTTTAGCCTGCGGACGACTGATTTCCAGCCCGGTTCTCGTTGCTCGGGCCAGCGTAAAGTAGCGGTTCTTTGAAAACGCGAAACACGGAAAAGTTGTCCGGTGATCGGTCGCCACGGTAGCATGGCCACAGAAGGACCGGGGAAGTCGGCACTCCCACCACGGCGTCGGTGGGGCCAGCCTTTGTGTGACGCAGACGACGACGACGTCTGGCCCGCACCATGACCGAGTGGGAGAGCATGCTGTTCGGCTCCCCCACACCAGCGGAGGCGGCGGCGGCCACGCTGTCAGCAGCGACCACCCCAGCAGCGGCGACTGCACCCCGGCGGGAACCACCCCGGCAGCGGCGACTGCACCTGCAGCAGCGACCAGACCAGCAGCGGCGACTGCACCCAGCGTGACCACCCCCAGCAGCGGCGACTGCACCTGCAGCAGCGACCAATCCAGCAGCGGCGACTGCACCTGCAGCAGCGACCAATCCAGCAGCAGCGACTGCACCTGCAGCAGCAACCAAACGTGCAGCAGCAGCAGCAACCAAACCTGCTCCAGCGACCGGATCTGCAGCAGCGTCCAGACCGGCGGCAACTGCAGCAGCAACACCCCCACCGGCACGGACAGCAGCAGCAGCAGCAGCAGCAGCAGCAGCACCAGCGTCCCCCTTACCCTCGACCTCTGGGTGGAAGGAAGGCAAGAGAAGAAGATCACGCGTAAGGACGGGGACTATTACCAGTCCATCCAAAGGTGCCGCGGAATACATCCAGAGGACGGAGCTCGTCTCGAAGCCGGACCAATTGGCGCAGATCGAGGCGAGAGTCATCACCCCGGTCACCAAGGACCTGAAGACAAAAACTGATCGGCGTCCCCAGGGATACGTTCGAGGAGGACTGCGAACACTGAAGATCAGAGCCAGGGCCGTAGCGAGAGAAGCAACACCACGTGGGACGTCCTGCTCGGCTCCGCCGAAGAAGCGAAACGATCGGCGTGGTTCTGGAGACCAAAGCATCCAATTCCGGAGTACACATGGGCTGAAAAGAAGGTGAAAATCACTGCACGGCGTCCCCATGGACATTGATGAAGATCGTCAGCGCCTTCTTCGTGCAATATGGAAGGGTGTGCGAAGTCTCTCCGCTGCGGTCGAAAGCAGGATTCCTCACAGGAGACATGACCCTGCAGGTGACCCTGAACAAGAGCCATCCCCATAAAGATCCCCAACATCCTCACCTGCAGGGGTCGCGCCATCTGCGTCATCGTAGAGGCGGGAAGCCGTGCTGTTGGGTCTGCAGGTCGGCTGGAGCACGTGGCAAAGGCGTGCCCAACCAAGAATCCGGCCCTCAGGCCCAGCCAGCCCAACCAGTCAAGCAGCAACCGGCAGCGCAGGGAGAAGAATGGCGCAAAACAAGCACAACCTACGCAGTCTCCGTGAGCAACAAAAAGACTGGCGAATGGCAGGTGGTGGCCAGGAAGAAACCTACTTCCCGGACAATGTGCCGCTGCACCTGTCGGGCCGCCTGCCAAGCGAAAGACCCGGTGGGGCTGTCGGCTCTAGGCCTAAGGAGTCCCGGCGAAGGCGCCGGCAAAACCAAAGGAGGTGTCTCCTCCCAAGCAGAGGAAGGCAAGAAGTCCTTCCCCCAGCAAATGGAGGTACAAAGGACACCCTCCTGAAACGTGGGAGAGAGGAAGAGGCAGGAGCAGCACAACAACACAAAGGCCAGGAGAAGGAGCCGGAGCAACGAAGAGCCCTGCAGGCCAGCATCCCCAGCTCTCTACCAGTGTCTCCGGTTAAACAGACTTACGCACTAAGGTAAGAAGTCTTCCTTCATCCCCATAAAAAGCCTCCCAGTCCCCCAGTCTTTAAACTGACCCCCTGAAATCATGTACTTTAACCCCCACTCCCTCCCTCCTCCTCTGTCCACTCCCTCTCGGGCAAAAAAGAAAAAGCCCTGCCCCAAGGGGAAGCACTCCTTAAAGTGAGTGAGGACGTTGCCCTCTGAGTGGGTCATCTCAGGCTGCTTCTCTTAAAGCCCCTGCTGAAGCTGACTTCAGTGGAGGGCAAACCAGTTGAAGATCTAGAAACTTTCCCCAGGCCCCAGGTGTCATGCCCTGGTGAGGAACACCGGTGGCAACCTGAGGGTCTGGGATCACACATCCACGAAGCAAGAGACATTTTGCAAAAGTTTTCATAGTTTCAGCACAACACACCTGAACTCAAAAAAAATGGAAAAAAAAATTGTTCGGGGAGTCCCTAACTCCACCCCAGTCTCTATAGGGTAGTAAAACTAGCATACCCACAGACGTTGGCGGCATTGTCCTAGACGGACGGACACGTCCAAATGTAGGGGCAGGTTCCCTAGGACAGTCCGTCGGGGTCCCTATCTGCTAGGATTTCCGTCCCGTATGTGACTAGTATTTTTGTTGCATGTTTTTGTTGTTTTTCCTTTTTCAGAACTAAATCGCTATGCGTAAGATAGCCAACTTAAATGGAATGGCCTGAGGGATCGAGACAAGGCGGCTCGCCTGCTTCGTGACCTCTTGTCGTTCAGCGTGGATGTGGCCGCAGTCAAGACTCACTTTGTTTGCGAAGTCGACTCGTGTGTGCTGTCTAACGACTATGTCGTCTGTTCAGCATATGGGAGCCGGCATGAAAGTGTTTCTTTGCTGGTCAAGCGTACCCTGGACGCGAGGATCGGCCATATCCATGTCAGTGCCGAGGGCCGGCTGATCGTGGCAGATATTGCAGTGAAAAGCAAATCGTTCCGGCTGATTGCAGTTTTATGCGCCCAATGTCCAGGTGAGCGTGTCTCTTTCTTTCTAAAGCTGTTGGAGCCCTTCATGGTGCGACTAACGGCTAATCTTAGTTGGGGACTGGAATGCCGTCCTAACCCCAAATGGGATAGAGGAAGGGGCGCTAGCGGGTGGAGTGGTGATCGTAGCCTGGTTGATCTGATCGGCGAATTTGGTCTCGTCGATAGATACCGGGTCGATCATCCAGATGGGAGCATGTGGACGTGGACGCATAGTTGGCCCTTCTACCGGTGTCGCGTACCTGGATAGGATGTTAGTCAGAGAAGCCGACATAGACTTCTTAGAATGTCCAACGTTCCACTGGCTAGGCTACTCGGACCACAAACTCGTTTGTGCCCAGGTGGTTTTAGACTTTAGGCCTAGGTTGGCTGGTTATTGGAAGTTCAACCAGTCCTTATTGGACAGGCGGGACTTTCGTGACAACTGACAAAACTAGTTCAGCGAAATTAACTGGGCGAGTCATTGGGAGTAGGTGGTACAGGTTAAGCGCCCAAGGACACCATTAGGTCTTTCGCCACCAAATATAGCCAGCAGCTCAACCTAGATAAGGCTGCGGAGGCAAAGACACTTAGTGCTAGTTTCGCCCGAGGCGGAGGCTGGTGGGGATCCCCTAGAGATAGCCTTAGCCAGGGAGGCCCTGGAGCGTTCGACTAGCGGGCGCGCTACATGGGTCAGATGATGGAGCTAAGTTAAGCAAGATGTCTTCGAAGCTGTGAACATGGGCGCAGAACTGCGCAAGGAAGAAATTCGCCAGGCCGGCGGTAGTGCATTCGAGAGGTACGCGACCCGGAGGGACGTCTCTAAGGTCACCAGCGACATGTGCGGCGTTTCATGGCAACTGAAACACCGATTTACCAGGAGCCCGGACTCCGTGACGAGAGTTTCCGCAGCTGGGCTGACTTTCCCCGGCTTTTGCCGGCCTGAAGCGGCTAGCTGCGAAGGGGAGATTACAGGACGAAATCTACGTGGCTTTGAAGAAGGTCAGCAGAGGCAAGTCGCCAGGCTTGGATGGTTTGCCCTATGAAATGTACTTGAGGATGTCGCACCTTTTTGTCCCGCTCTTGGCTGTCGTGTTCAACCACTGGTTTCGGCAGGGGTCCGTCCCGGTCGGATCACCAGGGGCGTGATCACGCTGTTGAAAAAGGCAAGAAGGTTGGGAGGGAACTAGATGATTACAGGCCTGCTCTGCTAAACCTTGATTCAAGATTTGGCCAAGATCCTGACACGAATCAACACAGCTAGTTGCAGGTCTGTTGGGACCGGATCAGACTTGTTCTGTGAAGGGACGAACAGTCAGAGCAACCTGCGCCAGTTCGCACGATCACCGTAGAGGGTGTAGAAGACGACGTCAGAGGCCCGCGCTGATCAATTCGGATCAGTCCAAGGCATTTGATAGGATTGACCATGGCTACCTGGCTGCTGTCCTGCAGGCCGCCGGATTCAAACCCGACTTCAGCCGCTGGATCCAGCACACTGCAGCCCATCGCTCCCCAAGGCTGTGGTACAGGTGAACGGGAAGCTGTCGGGCGCTTTCGCGCTGTGCAGGGTCGGTCCGACAGGGTTGTCCACTGTCTTGTACCCTCGCGTCCGTTTGGAGCCCCTCCTTCGCCGGCTAAGGGACGAGACGGGCAGTCCAGGTCCCTGCGTGGGAATCGCAGTCACTGGCGGAGCTCGAGCCAGGGTTTCCGCGTACGCCGATGACGTAACGACCTTTGTGTCCGCCGCAGGGACATAGAGCGGTACAGCAGGCGCTTGTACGGTACGAAGGTGACGGGGGCCAGAATTAACTGCGACAAAGTCTTCCGGCTTGCGGTTAGGCGCTTGGAAAGGTGTTTCCCTCCCGGGGCCCTTCGACTGGACGGACGGGCCGGTCAAGCTCCTGGAGTTTGGTTCCCGGTCCGGACTTACAGTTGGAGAAAAACTGGTCTGAAGTACTGGCAAAGGTCGGCGCGTCGGTCAAGGTTTGGCATCGACGGGGTCTCTCCCGTGAAGAGCTTGGCGGAGGTGTGCAACACATACACCACTTTCCCATGATCTGCTGCCGGCTGTCAATCGCCAGCACAGCCGACGATCATGAGAAGGCGCTCGAGCGTTTGCTATTCTCCTGCCTGTGGAGAGGACGCAAACACATGGTCGACAAAGGAGTCTGTTGCCTCCGTCCGTGTCAAGGGGGTCTGGGGATGCCACACTTGAGGAGCCGTGCTCGGCCGAGGTTGGCATTTCTCAGGCGCGCGTTGGAGGAAGATCGGATTTGCTTGCGGGGGTAGTGAGGGACATGTTCCCTTGCGCACATCGCTCCCCGACCTATGGCTGACCGTCGGAAGCCTTGGGTGCGACCGAAATTCCTGCTCGGATGTCTGGCAGCCTTACAGGCCATTCCACGGTCCAGTGACCTTTCACAGCCTAGGAAGCTCTTCTATCGGGGATTAGTGGAGGTGCCGTGAAGGATAAGCTGGTCGAAAGCTCGGCATGTCGAGAGTGGAGTACCGCTCTCATTGGTCTTGGGCGCCAGGTGCGGATTGGCTCAGCAACTCTGAGTTCTCTCTGACCTGGCGATTGGCTCGGAATGGTTTGTCGCTCAATGACAAGCGTTTCGCAATGGGCCTGGCGGATTTGCCAGATTGTGAACGTTGCAACCTTGGAATCAAGGAGACGTCGGCGCACGCCTTCTTCCATTGTTCGCGCGTTCGCCCGTTGTGGGCGTGTCGGCGAGTTGACTGCTCGTATCTCGCCGCGGGAGCTTGTGCTCATTGATCGCGCATACACTGTGGACAATGTGTCGCCCCCGTACTCACAATTGGCGAAGCGGATGGTGTTTCTGTCGCTACTGGCCGCGTTGAAGATGGTGATTTGGATGGCAAATCTGGAAGTCTTGCGGGAGGTCGTCTTTCGGATCGGATCTAATCACGTCTTTGGCTTTCGCTCAAAGTAGTCGAACTGAACGGAAACGGCTGCACCCGACAGACTTCCAACAGGTGGATATATGCAGCGAGCCTGGTTCGTGTGACCGGGGCTAGCGTGGTCACTATTTTTAGTTCTGCCAAGTCACATCGGGTGATTCCTCTGGGAACCCCTCCGCGGTTAAGGTTAGCTTTCTTTTGTATACCTAGTTAATGTGAGTGAATGTATTTGTCCTAGCCTGTTCCCGGCTCCATTGCTTTTGTTATGATCAAGTTCAGAGTTCCACAGCCATTGTTATTTTGCCCGTTTTATTCTCATGGGTCAGCCTTATATATTCTCAGTCACAATTTATTTTTGTACCCAGCTTCTCCATTCCCTTAGAAAGAGAGCACAGTAGTTTTGTCTCTACAGGCAGAATACAGTGGCCTCTTTAATTACGAGGGTGTGTTTGGGTCTTACTAACATTTATTGCAAATATTCTGTTTAATTGTTTTTGTTTTGGGGATTTTTGTTTCTTCTTCCCCCTCCCCATCATATCATCTCATGTACAAATGTTAAAATCTATTTTTTTGTACTATAATTGTAAATAGTCACGAAATTTTATGTACAAATTTTAAATCTATTTTTGTAAATAATCACAAATTTTTATGTACATTTGGGGCGTTTTTGTAGGTCCCCGGTATGTTTTTGCGATATTTTGGTGCTAGATAAGTACGAGTGTTGATGGACAAATTCTTATGGTGAATGAGAATCATTGTAACGTATGTATGGGTCGTGAATCAGTGCTTCAATTATAAGGATATAGTAACTGAAGACCACCCCAGGTTTGTTCCCCCTCCCACCTTTCCAGCGCCGTGCCATAATTCATGTAAAGGCAATTAAATAAAACCAGCCACTTCCCCCAGACTTTTGTTTGTGTGGATTTTGTGTTGTGGGAGCTTAGTGGAGCATTTGTTCCTCCGTGTTGTTGTTCAAAAAAAAAAGACTTTGTCTCTCGGACGCTGATTTCCAGCTCGAGTTCATTGCTCGGCCCGCGTAAAGTAGCGGTTTTTCTCGAAACCGCGAAACCTCGGAAAAGTTGTCTTTCAGTGGCATGGCCACGGCCTAGCCACTTCCCCCCTGTTCGTTGGAAGAGCCTAGTGGAGTAGTTGTTCCGCAGTGATATCTGCTCGCACTTTGTCCTCTTGGACGATTTCCAGCGAGTTCATTGCTCGGGCCAGCGTAAAGTAGCGGTTTCATCGAAAACGCGAAACACCGGAAAGAAGTTGTCCGGTGATCGGTCACGCTGTGGCATGGCCACAGAAGGACCAAGTCGAGCACTCCCACCACGGCGTCGGTGGGAGATTGGCAACTGTGTGACGCAGACGACGGCGAGCGTCATAGCCCGCACCATGACCGGTAGGGAGAGCATGCTGTACAGCTCCCCACACCAGCGGAGGCGGCGGCAGCCCGCACTGTCGGCAGCGACCAGACCAGCAGCGGCGACTGCATGGCCGAGACCACCCCAGCAGCGGCGACTGCACCTGCAGCAGCGACCAGACCAGCAGCGACTGCACCTGCAGCAGCGACCACCCCAGCAGCAGCGACTGCACCTGCAGCAGCGACCAATCCAGCAGCGGCGACTGCACCTGCAGCAGCGACCAATCCAGCAGCGGCGACTGCACCGCCAGCAGCAGCCAAACGTGCAGCAGCAGCAACCAAACCTGCTCCAAGAGCCGGTGGATCTGCGACAGCATCAAGACCGGCGGCAACTGCGGCAGCAACACCCCCACCGGCACGGACAGCAGCAGCAGCAGCAGCAGCAGCAGCAGCGCGAAAGCGTCCCACCTCGACCTCTGCCGGTGGAAGAGGAGAGGCCGAGAAGATCACGCGTAAGGACAGGGACTATTACCAGTCCATCCAAAAGGTTACGCAGGAATACATCGAGGGGACGGAGAGCTCGTCTCGAAAGCCAGGACCAGTTGGCGCAGATCGAGGCAGGAGGAGTCATCACCCTGATCACCAAGGACCTGAAGACCAAAAAACTGATCGGCGTCCCCAGGGATACGTTCGAGGAGGACTGCAGACACTGATCAGAGCCAGGGCCGTAGCGAGAGGAAACAGCACACCCGCGTGGACATTCTCGCCGGCTCGCCCGAAAACCAAGAACGATCCGGCATGGGTTCTGGAGACCAAAACGCTCCAGTTCCACACGGAGTACATGGGCACGAAGAAGGTGAAAATCACGCTGCACGGCGTCCCCATGGACATTGATGAAGATCACGTCGGCGCCTTCTTCGTGCAATATGGAAGAGGTGGCCGAAGTCTCCTCGCTGCGGTCGAAAGCAGGATTCCTCACGGGAGACATGACCCTGCAGGTGACCCTGGACAGAAACATCGCCAAAATCCCCAACATCCTCACCTGCAGGGGTCGTGCCATCTTCGTCATCGTGGAAGGCCAGGAAGCCGTGCTGTTGGGTCTGCAGGTCGGCGATCAGCACGTGGCAAAAGCGTGCCCAACCAAGAATCCGGCCCTCAAGGCCCAACCAGCCCAACCAGTCAAGCAGCAACCGGCGGCACAGGCGAAGGATGGCGCAAAACAAGCACAACCCACACAGTCTCCCGTGAGCAACAAAGACGGCGAATGGCAGGTGGTGGCCAGGAAGAAAGCCAAAAAACCTTCCCCGGACAATGTGCCGCCACCTGTCAAGACGCCTGCCCAAGCAGACCCCGGCAGGGCTGTCGACTCCTACCAAACCTAAGGAGTCCCCGGCGAAGGCGCCGGCAAAACCAAAGGAGGTGTCTCCTCCCAAACAGAGGAAGGGAAGAAGTCCTTCCCCCCAACAAATGGAAGTACAAAGGACACCCTCCCTGAAACGTGGGAGAGAGGAAGAGGCAGAGGAGCGACACAGCAACACAAAGGCCAGGAGAAGGAGCAGGAGCAACGAAAGGAGGCCGCGAGCCGAAAAATGCAGCTCTCTACCGGTGTCTCCTGCTAGACAGACTTACGCACTAAAGGTAAGAAGTCTTCCTTCATCCCCGCAAAAAGCCTCCCAGTCCCCAGTCTTTAAACTGACCCCCCTGAAATCATGTACTTTAACCCCACTCCCTCCCCTTCTTCCATGTCCACTCCCTCTCGGGCAAAAAAGAAAAAGCCCTGCCCCAAAGGGGAAGCACTCCTTAAAGTGAGTGAGGACGTTGCCTCTGGTGGTCATCTCAGAGGCGAAAACTATTAAAGCCCCTGCTGAAGCTGACTTCAGTGGAGGGCAAACCAGTTGAAGATCCTAGAAACTTTCCCCAGGCCCCAGGTGTCATCACCCTGGTGAGGAACTTCGGTGGCCTGAGGGTCTGGGATCACATCCACGAAGCAAAGAGACATTTTGCAAAAGTTACCATGTTTCAGCACAACACACCTGAACTCAAAAAAATGGAAAAAATTGTTCGGGGAGGTCCCTGTTTTTTACACTCCACCCCAGTCTCTATAGGGTAGTAAAACTAACATACCCCACGGACGTTGGCGGCATTGTCCTAGACGGACGGATTACGTCCGATGTAGGAACGGGTTCCCTAGGACAGTCCGTCGGGGTCCTATCTGCTAGGATTTCCGTCCCGTATGTGACTAATGCTTTTGTTGCATGTTTTTGTTTTTTTTGCTTCCTTTTCAGAACTAAATCATGTCTATTAAGATAGCCAGCTTAAATGCGAATGGCCTGAGGGATCGGGGTAAGGCGGCTCGCCTGCTTCGTGACCTCTTGTCGTTCGGCGTGGATGTGGCCGCGATCAAGAGACTCACTTTGTTTGCGAAGTCGACTCGTGTGTGCTGTCTAACGACTATGTCGTCTATTCAGCATATGGGAGCCGGCATGCCAGAGGTGTTTCTTTGCTGGTCAAGCGTACCCTGGATGCGAGGATCGACCTTGTCCATGTCGGTGCCGAGGGCCGGCTGATCGTGGCAGATATTGCAGTGAAAAGCAAGTCGTTCCGGCTGATTGCGGTTTATGCGCCCAATGTCCCAGGTGAGCGTGTCTCTTTCTTTCGGCTGTTGGAGCCCTTCATGGTGCATTCAACACGGCTAATCTTAGTTGGGGACTGGAATGCCGTCCTAACCCCCAAATGGGATAGAGGAAGGGGCGCTAGCGGGTGGAGTGGTGATCGTAGCCTGGTTGATCTGATCGGCGAATTTGGTCTCGTCGATAGATACCGGGTCGATCATCGGATGGGAGCATGTGGACGTGGACGCATAGTTGGCCTTCTACCCGGGTATCCGCGTACCTGGATAGGATGTTAGTCAGAGAAGCCGACATAGACTTCTTAGAATGTCCAACGTTCCACTGGTTAGGCTACTCGGACCACAAACTCGTTTGTGCCCGGGTGGTGTTAGACTTTAGGCCTAGGTTGGCTGGTTATTGGAAGTTCAATCAGTCCTTATTGGACAGGCGGGACTTTCGTGACCAGCTG
>JBBBDQ010020369.1:0-10164 GCA_037127315.1 Ascarosepion bandense | reverse complement strand
ATTAAGAGCTACAAAAGACAGAAAATTGTAGAGAGCCATGATCATACATGTCTTGAAGAGACACAGCACATAGAAGATGGAGCTTATGTAAATGGTTGGCGGAACAGTGTTGAGAAGAGATAACAAAAAGATAAAATTTATTAAGAGCTACAAAAGACAGAAAATTGTAGAGAGCCAAGATCGCATGTCTAGAAGGACACAGCACATAGAAGATGGACATAAATGGTTGCTGAACAGTGTTGAGAAGTGATAAATAAAAGATAAAATTTATTAAGAGCTACAAAAGACAGAAAATTGTAGAGAGCCATGATCATACATGTCTTGAAGAGACACAGCACATAGAAGATGGAGCTTATGTAAATGGTTGGCGGAACAGTGTTGAGAAGAGATAACAAAAAGATAAAATTTATTAAGAGCTACAAAAGACAGAAATTGTAGAGAGCTAAGACTACATGTCTTTGAAGAGACACAGCACATAGAAGATGGAGCTTATGTAAATGGTTGGCGGAACAGTGTTGAGAAGTGATAACAAAAAGATAAAATTTATTAAGAGCTACAAAAGACAGAAAATTGTAGAGAGCCATGATCATGTGAAGATGTCTTGAAGAGACACAGCACATAGAAGATGGAGTTTATGTAAATGGTTGGCGGAACAGTGTTGAGAAGAGATAACAAAAAGATAAAATTTATTAAGAGCTACAAAAGACAGAAAATTGTAGAGAGCCATGATCATACATGTCTTGAAGAGACACAGCACATAGAAGATGGAGCTTATGTAAATGGTTGGCGGAACAGTGTTGAGAAGAGATAACAAAAAGATAAATCTATTAAGAGCTACAAAAGACAGAAAATTGTAGAGAGCCATGATCATACATGTCTTGAAGAGACACAGCACATAGAAGATGGAGCTTATGTAAATGGTTGGCGGAACAGTGTTGAGAAGAGATAACAAAAGATAAAATTTATTAAGAGCTACAAAAGACAGAAAATTGTAGAGAGCCATGATCATACATGTCTTGAAGAGACACAGCACATAGAAGATGGAGCTTATGTAAGTGGTTGGCGGAACAGTGCTGAGAAGAGATAACAAAAAAGATAAAATTTCTGCTAAGAGCTACAAAAGAGCAGTAAATTGTAGAGAGCCATGATCATACATGTCTTGAAGAGACACAGCACATAGAAGATGGAGCTTATGTAAATGGTTGGCGGAACAGTGTTGAGAAGAGATAACAAAAAGATAAAATTTATTAAGAGCTACAAAAGACAGAAAATTGTAGAGAGCCATGATCATACATGTCTTGAAGAGACACAGCACAGAAGATGGAGCTTATGTAAATGGTTAAGTGGAACAGTGTTGAGAAGAGATAATAAAAAGATAAAATTTATTAAGAGCTACAAAAGACAGAAAATTGTAGAGAGCTACATCACATGTCTTGAAGAGACACAGCACATAGAAGATGGAGCTTGTGTAAATGGTTGGCGGAACAGGTGTTGAGAAGTGATAACAAAAAGATAAAATTTATTAAGAGCTACAAAAGACAGAAAATTGTAGAGAGCCATGATCATACATGTCTTGAAGAGACACAGCACATAGAAGATGGAGCTTATGTACTATTAAGGAACAGTGTTGAGTAAGAGATAAAAAGATAAAATTTATTAAGAGCTACAAAAGACAGAAAATTGTAGAGAGCCATGATCATACATGTCTTAGCAGACACAGCACATAGAAGATGGAGCTTATGTAAATGGTTGGCGGAACAGTGTTGAGAAGAGATAACAAAAAGATAAAATTTATTAAGAGCTACAAAAGACAGAAAATTGTAGAGAGCCATGATCATACATGTCTAGAAGGGACACAAGTACATAGAAGATGGAGCTTATGTAAATGGTTATGGAACAGTGTTGAGAAGAGATAACAAAGATAAAATTTATTAAGAGCTACAAAAGACAGAAATTGTAGAGAGCCATGCATCGTACATGTCTAGAAGGGACACAGCACATAGAAGATGGAGCTTATGTAAATGGTTGGCGGAACAGTGTTGAGAAGTGATAACAAAAAGATAAAATTTATTAAGAGCTACAAAAGACAGAAAATTGTAGAGAGCCAGATCATACATGTTCTGAAGAGACACAGCACATAGAAGATGGAGCTTATGTAAATGGTTGGCGGAACAGTGTTGAGAAGAGATAACAAAAGATAAAATTTATTAAGAGCTACAAAAGACAGAAATTGTAGAGAGAAAGCCATGATCATACATGTCTTGAAGAGACACAGCACATAGAAGATGGAGCTTATGTAAATGGTTGGCTGAACAGTGTTGAGAAGTGATAGCAAAAAGATAAAATTTATTAAGAGCCACAAAAGCCAGAAAAATTGTAGAGAGCCATGATCATGCATGTCTTGAAGAGACACAGCACATAGAAGATGGAGCTTATGTAAATGGTTAAGTGAACAGTGTTGAGAAGTGATAACAAAAGATAAAATTTATTAAGAGCTACAAAAGACAGAAAATTGTAGAGAGCCAATGGTCGTATATGTCTTGAAGGGACACAGCACATAGAAGATGGAGTTTATGTAAATGGTTGGCTGAACAGTGTTGAGAAGGATAACAAAAAGATAAAATTTATTAAGAGTTACAAAAGACAGAAAATCGAGAGCCATGATCATACATGTCTAGAAGGGACACACAGCACATAGAAGATGGAGCTATGTAAATGGTTGGCTGAACAGTGTTGAGAAGTGATAGCAAAAAGATAAAATTTATTAAGAGCTACAAAAGACAGAAAATTGTAGAGAGCCATGATCATACATGTCTTGAAGAGACACAGCACATAGAAGATGGAGCTTATGTAAATGGTTGGCGGAACAGTGTTGAGAAGTGATAGCAAAAAGATAAAATTTATTAAGAGCTACAAAAGACAGAAAATTGTAGAGAGCCATGATCGTACATGTCTTGAAGAGACACAGCACATAGAAGATGGAGCTTATGTAAATGGTTGAAGTGAACAGTGTTGAGAAGAGATAACAAAAAGATAAAATTTATTAAGAGCTACAAAAGACAGAAAATTGTAGAGAGCCATGATCATACATGTCTTGAAGAGACACAGCACATAGAAGATGGAGCTTATGTAAATGGTTGGCTGAACAGTGCTGAGAAGTGATAGCAAAAGATAAAATTTATTAAGAGCTACAAAAGACAGAAAATTGTAGAGAGCCATGATCATACATGTCTTGAAGAGACACAGCACATAGAAGATGGAGCTTATGTAAATGGTTGGCGGAACAGTGTTGAGAAGTGATAGCAAAAAGATAAAATTTATTAAGAGCTACAAAAGACAGAAAATTGTAGAGAGCCATGATCATACATGTCTTGAAGAGACACAGCACATAGAAGATGGAGCTTATGTAAATGGTTGGCTGAACAGTGTTGAAAAGTGATAGCAAAAAGATAAAATTTATTAAGAGCTACAAAAGACAGAAAATTGTAGAGAGCCATGATCATACATGTCTTGAAGAGACACAGCACATAGAAGATGGAGCTTATGTAAATGGTTGGCTGAACAGTGTTGAGAAGTGATAGCAAAAGATAAAATTTATTAAGAGCTACAAAAGACAGAAAATTGTAGAGAGCCATGATCATACATGTCTTGAAGAGACACAGCACATAGAAGATGGAGCTTATGTAAATGGTTGGCTGAACAGTGTTGAGAAGCGATAGCAAAAAGATAAAATTTATTAAGAGCTACAAAAGACAGAAAACTGTAGAGAGCCATGATCGTACATGTCTAGAAGGGACACAGCACATAGAAGATGGAGCTTATGTAAATGGTTGGCTGAACAGTGTTGAGAAGTGATAGCAAAAAGATAAAATTTATTAAGAGCTACAAAAGACAGAAAATTGTAGAGAGCCATGATCGTACATGTCTAGAAGGGACACAGCACATAGAAGATGGAGCTTATGTAAAATGTTGGCTGAACAGTGTTGAGAAGTGATAGCAAAAAGATAAAATTTATTAAGAGCTACAAAAGACAGAAAATTGTAGAGAGCCATGATCATACATGTCTTGAAGAGACACAGCACATAGAAGATGGAGCTTATGTAAATGGTTGGCTGGAACAGTGTTGAGAAGGATAGCAAAGATAAAACTTATTAAGAGCTACAAAAGACAGAAAATTGTAGAGAGCCATGATCATACATGTCTTGAAGAGACACAGCACATAGAAGATGGAGCTTATGTAAATGGTTGGCTGAACAGTGTTGAGAAGTGATAGCAAAAAGATAAAATTTATTAAGAGCTACAAAAGACAGAAAATTGTAGAGAGCCATGATCATACATGTCTTGAAGAGACACAGCACATAGAAGATGGAGCTTATGTAAATGGTTGGCTGAACAGTGTTGAGAAGTGATAGCAAAAAGATAAAATTTATTAAGAGCTACAAAAGACAGAAAATTGTAGAGAGCCAAGATCATACATGTCTTGAAGAGACACAGCACATAGAAGATGGAGCTTATGTAAATGGTTGGCTGAACAGTGTTGAGAAGTGATAGCAAAAGATAAAATTTATTAAGAGCTACAAAAGACAGAAATTGTAGAGAGCCATGAGATCGTACATGTCTAGAAGGGACACAGCACATAGAAGATGGAGCTTATGTAAATGGTTGGCTGAACAGTGCTGAGAAGTGATAGCAAAAAGATAAAATTTATTAAGAGCTACAAAAGACAGAAAATTGTAGAGAGCCATGATCATACATGTCTTGAAGAGACACAGCACATAGAAGATGGAGCTTATGTAAATGGTTGGCTGAACAGTGTTGAGAAGTGATAGCAAAAAGATAAAATTTATTAAGAGCTAAGCAAAAGACAGAAATTGTAGAGAGCCATGATCGTACATGTCTAGAAGTGGGACACAGCACATAGAAGATGGAGCTTATGTAAATGGTTGGCGGAACAGTGTTGAGAAGTGATAACAAAAGATAAAATTTATTAAGAGCTACAGGTACATAGAAAAATTGTAGAGAGCCATGATCGTACATGTCTAGAAGGGACACAGCACATAGAAGATGGAGCTTATGTAAATGGTTGCTTGAACAGTGTTGAGAAGTGATAACAAAAAGATAAAATTTATTAAGAGCTACAAAAGACAGAAAATTGTAGAGAGCCATGATCATACATGTCTTGAAGAGACACAGCACATAGAAGATGGAGCTTATGTAAATGGTTGGCGGAACAGTGTTGAGAAGAGATAACAAAAAGATAAAATTTATTAAGAGCTACAAAAGACAGAAAATTGTAGAGAGCCATGATCATACATGTCTTGAAGAGACACAGCACATAGAAGATGGAGCTTATGTAAATGGTTGAAGTGAAACAGTGTTGAGAAGAGATAACAAAAAGATAAAATTTATTAAGAGCTACAAAAGACAGAAAATTGTAGAGAGCCATGATCATACATGTCTTGAAGAGACACAGCACATAGAAGATGGAGCTTATGTAAATGGTTGGCGGAACAGTGTTGAGAAGAGATAACAAAAAGATAAAATTTATTAAGAGCTACAAAAGACAGAAAATTGTAGAGAGCTATGATCATACATGTCTTGAAGAGACACAGCACATAGAAGATGGAGCTTATGTAAATGGTTGCTGAACAGTGTTGAGAAGAGATAACAAAAGATAAAATTTATTAAGAGCTACAAAAGACAGAAAATTGTAGAGAGCCATGATCATACATGTCTTGAAGGGACACAGCACATAGAAGATGGAGCTTATGTAAATGGTTGGCGGAACAGTGTTGAGAAGAGATAACAAAAGATAAAATTTATTAAGAGCTACAAAAGACAGAAATTGTAGAGAGCCATGATCGTACATGTCTAGAAGGGACACAGCACATAGAAGATGGAGCTTATGTAAATGGTTGGCGGAACAGTGTTGAGAAGAGATAACAAAAGATAAAATTTATTAAGAGCTACAAAAGACAGAAAATTGTAGAGAGCCATGATCATACATGTCTAGAAGGGACACAGCACATAGAAGATGGAGTTTATGTAAATGGTTGGCGGAACAGTGTTGAGAAGTGATAACAAAAAGATAAAATTGGATAAGAGCTACAAAAGACAGAAAATTGTAGAGAGCCATGATCATACATGTCTAGAAGGGACACACAGCACATAGAAGATGGAGCTTATGTAAATGGTTGGCTGAACAGTGTTGAGAAGTGATAACAAAAAGATAAAATTTATTAAGAGCTACAAAAGACAGAAATTGTAGAGAGACATGATCATACATGTCTAGAAGGGACACAGCACATAGAAGATGGAGCTTATGTAAATGGTTGGCTGAACAGTGTTGAGAAGTGATAACAAAAAGATAAAATTTATTAAGAGCTACAAAAGACAGAAAATTGTAGAGAGCCATGATCATACATGTCTAGAAGGGACACAGCACATAGAAGATGGAGCTTATGTAAATGGCTGAACAGTGTTGAGAAGGATAACAAAAAGATAAATTTATTAAGAGCTACAAAAGACAGAAAATTGTAGAGAGTCATGATCATACATGTTCAGAAGGACACAGCACATAGAAGATGGAGCTTATGTAAATGGTTGGCGGAACAGTGTTGAGAAGTGATAACAAAAAGATAAAAATTTATTAAGAGCTACAAAAGACAGAAAATTGTAGAGCCATGATCATACATGTCTTGAAGAGACACAGCACATAGAAGATGGAGCTATGTAAATGGTTGGCTGAACAGTGTTGAGAAGCATAGCAAAAAGATAAAATTTATTAAGAGCTACAAAAGACAGAAAATTGTAGAGAGCCATGATCATACATGTTTTGAAGAGACACAGCACATAGAAGATGAGCTTATGTAAATGGTTGGCTGAACAGTGTTGAGAAGTGATAGCAAAAGATAAAATTTATTAAGAGCTACAAAAGACAGAAAATTGTAGAGAGCCATGATCGTACATGTCTAGAAGGGACACACAGCACATAGAAGATGGAGCTTTCATGTAAATGGCTGGCGGAACAGTGTTGAAAAGTGATAACAAAAAGATAAATTTATTAAGAGCTACAAAGACAGAAATTGTAGAGAGCCATGATCATACATGTTCCTGAAGGACACAGCACACAGAAGATGGAGCTTATGCAAATGGTTGGGAAGTAAAACAGTGTTGAGAAGAGATAACAAAAAGATAAAATTTATTAAGAGCTACAAAAGACAGAAAATTGTAGAGAGCTATGATCATACATGTCTTGAAGAGACACAGCACATAGAAGATGGAGCTTATGTAAAATGGTTATTGAACAGTGTTGAGAAGTGATAGCAAAAGATAAAAATTTATTAAGAGCTATGAAACATTAGTGGTCAGAGAGAGCCATGATCATACATAAGTGTCTTGAAGAGACACAGCACATAGAAGATGGAGCTTATGTAAATGGTTGGCTGAACAGTGTTGAGAAGTGATAGCAAAAGATAAAATTTATTAAGAGCTACAAAGACAGAAAATTGTAGAGAGCCATGACGTACATGTCTAGAAGGGACAAGCACATAGAAGATGGAGCTTATGTAAATGGTTGAAGTGAACAGTGTTGAGAAGAGATAAATAAAAAAAAAAGATAAAATTTATTAAGAGCTAACAAAAGACAGAAAATTGTAGAGAGCCATGATCATACATGTCTTGAAGAGACACAGCACATAGAAGATGGAGCTTATGTAAATGGTTGGCTGAACAGTGTTGAGAAGTGATAGCAAAAAGATAAAATTTATTAAGAGCTACAAAAGACAGAAAATTGTAGAGAGCCATGATCATACATGTCTTGAAGAGACACAGCACATAGAAGATGGAGTTTATGTAAATGGTTGGCTGAACAGTGTTGAGAAGTGATAGCAAAAAGATAAAATTTATTAAGAGCTACAAAAGACAGAAATTGTAGAGAGCCATGATCGTACATGTCTAGAAGGGACACAGCACATAGAAGATGGAGCTTATGTAAATGGTTGGCGGAACAGTGTTGAGAAGTGATAACAAAAGATAAAATTTATTAAGAGCTACAAAAGACAGAAAATTGTAGAGAGCCATGATCGTACATGTCTAGAAGGGACACAGCACATAGAAGATGGAGCTTATGTAAATGGTTGGCGGAACAGTGTTGAGAAGATAACAAAAAGATAAATTTATTAAGAGCTACAAAAGACAGAAAATTGTAGAGCCATGATCATACATGTCTTGAAGAGACACAGCACATAGAAGATGGAGCTTATGTAAATGGTTGGCTGAACAGTGTTGAGAAGTGATAGCAAAAAAAGATAAAAATTTATTAAGAGCTACAAAAGACAGAAAATTGTAGAGAGCCATGATCGTACATGTCTAGAAGGGACACAGCACATAGAAGATGGAGCTTATGTAAATGGTTGGCGGAACAGTGTTGAGAAGTGATAGCAAAAGATAAAATTTATTAAGAGCTACAAAAGACAGAAAATTGTAGAGAGCCATGATCATACATGTCTTTAAGAGACACAGCACATAGAAGATGGAGCTTATGTAAATGGTTGGCAGAACAGTGTTGAGAAGTGGATAACAAAGATAAAATTTATTAAGAGCTACAAAAGACAGAAAATTGTAGAGAGCCATGATCGTACATGTCTAGAAGGGACAGAGCACATAGAAGATGGAGCTTATGTAAATGGTTGGCTGAAGAGTGTTGAGAAGTGATAGCAAAAAGATAAATTTATTAAGAGCTACAAAAGACAGAAAAATTGTAGAGAGCCATGATCGTACATGTCTAGAAGGGACACAGCACATAGAAGATGGAGCTTATGTAAATGGTTGGCGGAACAGTGTTGAGAAGTGATAGCAAAAAGATAAAATTTATTAAGAGCTACAAAAGACAGAAAATTGTAGAGAGCCATGATCATACATGTCTTGAAGAGACACAGCACACAGAAGATGGAGCTTATGTAAATGGTTGGCGGAACAGTGTTGAGAAGAGATAACAAAAAGATGGGAAATTTATTAAGAGCTACAAAAGACAGAAAATTGTAGAGAGCCATGATCATACATGTCTTGAAGAGACACAGCACATAGAAGATGGAGCTTATGTAAATGGTTGGCGGAACAGTGTTGAGAAGAGATAACAAAAAGATAAAATTTATTAAGAGCTACAAAAGACAGAAAATTGTAGAGAGCCATGATCGTACATGTCTAGAAGGGACACAGCACATAGAAGATGGAGCTTATGTAAATGGTTGGCGGAACAGTGTTGAGAAGAGATAACAAAAAGATAAAATTTATTAAGAGCTACAAAAGACAGAAAATTGTAGAGAGCCATGATCATACATGTCTTGAAGAGACACAGCACATAGAAGATGGAGCTTATGTAAATGGTTGGCGGAACAGTGTTGAGAAGAGATAGCAAAAAGATAAAATTTATTAAGAGCTACAAAAGACAGAAAATTGTAGAGAGCCATGATCATACATGTCTTGAAGAGACACAGCACATAGAAGATGGAGCTTATGTAAATGGTTGGCTGAACAGTGTTGAGAAGTGATAACAAAAAGATAAAATTTATTAAGAGCTACAAAAGACAGAAAATTGTGAGAGCCATGATCATACATGTCTTGAAGAGACACAGCACATAATTAGATGGAGCTTTATGTAAATGGTTGGCGGAACAGTGTTGAGAAGAGATAACCAAAAAGATAAAATTTATTAAGAGCTACAAAACAAGACAGAAAATTGTAGAGAGCCATGATCGTACATGTCTAGAAGGGACACAGCACATAGAAGATGGAGCTTTATGTAAATGGTTGGAAGTGAACAGTGTTGAGAAGAGATAACAAAAGATAAAATTTATTAAGAGCTACAAAAGACAGAAAATTGTAGAGAGCCTATGATCATACATGTTCTAGAAGGGACACAGCACATAGAAGATGGCAGCTTTATGTAAATGGTTAAGGTGGAACAGTGTTGAGAAGAGATAACAAAAAGATAAAATTTATTAAGAGCTACAAAAGACAGAAAATTGTAGAGAGCCAATGATCCTATACATGTCTTGAAAGAGACACAGCACATAGAAGATGGAGCTTATGTAAATGGCTTGGCGGAACAGTGTTGAGAAGAGATAACAAAAAGATAAAATTTATTAAGAGCTACAAAAGACA
>JBBBDQ010020363.1:0-15528 GCA_037127315.1 Ascarosepion bandense | reverse complement strand
GTAATTTTTATTTATGTTTCTTTTTTATTCAAGTAATTAGTTGATATTTTTAAATAGTTTACTGCACAATTTACACATTAACTGATTGTTCAAAAGCACTATAGAGCATCTTTCTTTTTATTCTAAGTAATTAGTTGATATTTTTTAAATAGTTTACTGCACAATTTACACATTAACTGATTGTTCAAAAGCACTATAGAGCATCTTTCTTTTTATTCTAAGTAATTAGCTGATATTTTTTAAATAGTTTACTGCAATAATTTATACATTAACTGATTGTTCAAAAGCACTATAGAGCATCTTTCTTTTTATTCTAAGTAATTAGTTGATATTTTTAAATAGTTTACTGCACAATTTACACATTAACAGATTGTTCAAAAGCACTATAGAGCATCTTTCTTTTTTTTATTCTAAGTACTCAGCTGATATTTTTAAATAGTTTACTGCACAATTTACACATTAACAGATTGTTCAAAAGCACTGTAGAGCATCTTTTCTTTTTATTCTAAGTAATTAGTTGATATTTTGAAATAGTTTACTGCACAATTTACACATTAAACTGATTGTTCAAAAGCACTATAGAGCATCTTTCTTTTATTCTAAGTAATTAGTTGTTATTTTTAAATAGTTTACTGTACAATTTACACATTAACTGATTGTTCAAAAGCACTATAGAGCATCTTTCTTTTTATTCTAAGTAATTAGTTGATATTTTTAAATAGTTTACTGCACAATTTACACATTAACTGATTGTTCAAAAGCACTATAGAGCATCTTTTCTTTTTATTCTAAGTAATTAGTTGATATTTTTAAATAGTTTACTGCACAATTACATTAACTGATTGTTCAAAAGCACTAGAGCATCTTTCTTTTTATTCTAAGTAATTAGCTGATATTTTTAAATAGTTTACTGCACAATTTACACATTAACTGATTGTTCAAAAGCACTATAGAGCATCTTTCTTTTATTCTAAGTAATTAGCTGATATTTTTAAATAGTTTAATGCACAATTTACACATTAACAGATTGTTCAAAAGCACTATAGAGCATCTTTCTTTTTATTCTAAGTAATTAGCTGATATTTTTAAATAGTTTACTGCACAATTTACACATTAACTGATTGTTCAAAAAGCACTATAGAGCATCTTTCTTTTTATTCTACAATTAGTTGATATTTTTAAATAGTTTACTGCACAATTTACACATTAACTGATTGTTCAAAAGCACTATAGAGCATCTTTCTTTTATTCCTAAGTAATTAGCTGATATTTTTAAATAGTTTACTGCACAATTTACACATTAACAGATTGTTCAAAAAGCACTATAGAGCATCTTTTCTTTTTATTTAAGTAATTAGTTGATATTTTTAAATAGTTTACTGCACAATTTACACATTAACTGATTGTTCAAAAGCACTATAGAGCATCTTTCTTTTTATTCTAAGTACTAGTTGATATTTTTAAATAGTTTACTGCACAATTTACACATTAACTGATTGTTCAAAAGCACTATAGAGCATCTTTCTTTTATTCTAAGTAATTAGCTGATATTTTTACTGCTTTACTGCACAATTTACACATTAACAGATTGTTCAAAAGCACTATAGAGCATCTTTTCTTTTTATTCTAAGTAATTAGTTGATATTTTTAAATAGTTTACTGCACAATTTACACATTAACTGATTGTTCAAAGCACTTTATAGAGCATCTTTCTTTTTATTCTAAGTAATTAGTTGATATTTTTAAATAGTTTACTGCACAATTTACACATTAACTGATTGTTCAAAAGCACTATAGAGCATTCTTTTTATTCTAAGTAATATTGATATTTTTAAATAGTTTACTGCACAATTTACACATTAACAGATTGTTCAAAAGCACTATAGAGCATCTTTCTTTTTATTCTAAGTAATTAGTTGATATTTTAATAGTTTACTGCACAATTTACACATTAACTGATTGTTCAAAAGCACTATAGAGCATCTTTCTTTTTATTCTAAGTAATTAGTTGATATTTTTTAAATAGTTTACTGCACAATTTACACATTAACTGATTGTTCAAAAGCACCATAGAGCATCTTTCTTTTTTATTCTAAGTAATTAGTTGATATTTTTAAATAGTTTACTGCACAATTTACACATTAACTGATTGTTCAAAAGCACTAGAGCATTCTTTTTATTCTAAGTAATTAGTTGATATTTTTAAATAGTTTACTGCACAATTTACACATTAACTGATTGTTCAAAAGCACTATAGAGCATCTTTCTTTTTATTCTAAGTAATTAGTTGATATTTTTAAATAGTTTACTGCACAATTTACACATTAACTGGATTGTTCAAAAGCACTATAGAGCATCTTTCTTTTTATTCTAAGTAATTAGTTGATATTTTTAAATAGTTTACTGCACAATTTACACATTAACTGATTGTTCAAAAGCACTATAGAGCATCTTTCTTTTATTCTAAGTAATTAGTTGATATTTTTAAATAGTTTACTGCACAATTTACACATTAACTGATTGTTCAAAAGCACTATAGAGCATCTTTCTTTTTATCTAAGTAATTAGCTGCTGATATTTTTAAATAGTTTACTGCACAATCTCTACACATTAACTGATTGTTCAAAAGCACTATAGAGCATCTTCTCTTTTATTCTGGGCAATTAGCTGATATTTTTAAATAGTTTACTGCACAATTTACACATTAACAGATTGTTCAAAAGCACTATAGAGCATCTTTCTTTTTATTCTAAGTAATTAGTTGATATTTTTAAATAGTTTACTGTACAATTTACACATTAACTGATTGTTCAAAAGCACTATAGAGCATCTTTCTTTTTATTCTTAAGTAATTAGCTGATATTTTTAAATAGTTTACTGCACAATTTACACATTAACTGATTGTTCAAAAGCACTATAGAGCATCTTTCTTTTTATTCTAAGTAATTAGCTGATATTTTTAAATAGTTTACTGCACAATTTACACATTAACAGATTGTTCAAAAGCACTATAGAGCATCTTTCTTTTTATTCTAAGTAATTAGTTGATATTTTTAAATAGTTTACTGCACAATTTACACATTAACTGATTGTTCAAAAGCACTATAGAGCATCTTTCTTTTTATTCTAAGTAATTAGTTGATATTTTTAAATAGTTTACTGCACAATTCATACATTAACTGATTGTTCAAAAGCACTATAGAGCATCTTTTATTCAAGTAATTAGTTGATATTTTTAAATAGTTTACTGCACAATTTACACATTAACAGATTGTTCCTAAAAGTTGTTCATAGAGCATCTTTCTTTTTTATTCTAAGTAATTAGTTGATATTTTGAAATAGTTTACTGCACAATTTACACATTAACTGATTGCTCAAAAGCACTATAGTAGCATCTTTCTTTTTATTCTAAGTAATTAGTTGATATTTTTAAATAGTTTACTGCACAATTTACACATTAACTGATTGTTCAAAAGCACTATAGAGCATCTTTCTTTTTATTCTAAGTAATTAGTTGATATTTTTAAATAGTTTACTGCACAATTTACACATTAACTGATTGTTCAAAAGCACTATAGAGCATCTTTTCTTTTATTCTAAGTAATTAGTTGATATTTTTAAATAGTTTACTGCACAATTTACACATTAACTGATTGTTCAAAAGCACTATACATCTTTCTTTTTATTCTAAGTAATTAGTTGATATTTTTAAATAGTTTACTGCACACTTATACATTAACAGGTTGTTCAAAAGCACTATAGAGCATCTTTCTTTTTATTCTAAGTAATTGGTTGATATTTTGAAATAGTTTACTGCACAATTTACACATTAACTGATTGTTCAAAAGCACTATAGAGCATCTTTCTTTTTATTCTAAGTAATTAGTTGATATTTTTAAATAGTTTTACTGCACAATTTACACATTAACTGATTGTTCAAAAGCACTATAGAGCATCTTTCTTTTTATTCTAAGTAATTAGTTGATATTTTTAAATAGTTTACTGCACAATTTACACATTAACTGATTGTTCAAAAGCACTATAGAGCATCTTTCTTTTTATTCTAAGTAATTAGTTGATATTTTTAAATAGTTTACTGCACAATTTACATATTAACTGATTGTTCAAAAAGCACTATAGAGCATCTTTCTTTTATTCTAAGTAATTAGTTGATATTTTTAAATAGTTTACTGCACAATTTACACATTAACTGATTGTTCAAAAGCACTATAGAGCATCTTTCTTTTTATTCTAAGTAATTAGTTGATATTTTTAAATAGTTTACTGCACAATTTACACATTACATTAACAGATTGTTCAAAAGCAATATAGAGCATCTTTCTTTATTCTAAGTAATTAGTTGATATTTTGAAATAGTTTACTGCACAATTTACACATTAACTGATTGTTCAAAGCACTATAGAGCATCTTTCTTTTTATTCTAAGTAATTAGTTGATATTTTTAAATAGTTTACTGCACAATTTACACATTAACTGATTGTTCAAAAGCACTATAGAGCATCTTTCTTTTTATTCTAAGTAATTAGTTGATATTTTTAAATAGTTTACTGCACAATTTACACATTAACAGGTTGTTCAAAAAAGCACTATAGAGCATCTTCTTTTATTCTAAGTAATTAGTTGATATTTTTAAATAGTTTACTGCACAATTTACACATTAACTGATTGTTCAAAAGCACTATAGAGCATCTTTCTTTTTTATTCTAAGTAATTAGTTGATATTTTTAAATAGTTTACTGCACAATTTACACATTAACTGATTGTTCAAAAGCACTATAGAGCATCTTTTATTCTAAGTAATTAGTTGATATTTTGAAATAGTTTACTGCACAATTTACACATTAACTGATTGTTCAAAAGCACTATAGTAGAGCATCTTTCTTTTTATTCTAAGTAATTATTGATTTTTTAAATAGCTTTACTGCACAATTTACACATTAACTGATTGTTCAAAAGCACTATAGAGCATCTTTCTTTTTATTCTAAGTAATTAGTTGATATTTTTTAAATAGTTTACTGCACAATTTACACATTAACTGATTGTTCAAAAAGCACTATAGAGCATCTTCTTTTATTCTAAGTAATTAGTTGATATTTTAAATAGTTTACTGCACAATTTACACATTAACAGATTGTTCAAAAGCACTATAGAGCATCTTTTATTCTAAGTAATTAGTTGATATTTTGAAATAGTTTACTGCACAATTTACACATTAACTGATTGTTCAAAAGCACTATAGAGCATCTTTCTTTTATTCTAAGTAATTAGTTGATATTTTTAAATAGTTTACTGCACAATTTACACATTAACTGATTGTTCAAAAGCACTATAGAGCATCTTTCTTTTTATTCTAAGTAATTAGTTGATATTTTTAAATAGTTTTGTCACAATTTACACATTAACTGATTGTTCAAAAAGCACTATAGAGCATCTTCTTTTTATTCTAAGTAATTAGTTGATATTTTTAAATAGTTTACTGCACAATTTACACATTAACTGATTGTTCAAAAGCACTATAGAGCATCTTTTCTTTTATTCTAAGTAATTAGTTGATATTTTAAATAGTTTACTGCACAATTTACACATTAACAGGTTGGAAACTGAAAGCACTATAGAGCATCTTTCTTTTTATTCTAAGTAATTAGTTGATATTTTTAAATAGTTTACTGCACAATTTACACATTAACTGATTGTTCAAAAGCACTATAGATACCTTTTCTTTTTATTTAAGTAATTAGTTGATATTTTTAAATAGTTTACTGTACAATTTACACATTAACAGATTGTCTAAAAGCACTATAGAGACCTTTCTTTTTATTCTAAGTAATTAGTTGATATTTCTGAAAATAGTTTACTGCACAATTTTACACATTAACTGATTGTTCAAAAGCACTATAGAGCATCTTTCTTTTTATTCTAAGTAATTAGTTGGATATTTTTAAATAGTTTACTGCACAATTTACACATTAACTTATCACTCAAAAGCACTATAGAGCATCTTTCTTTTATTCTAAGTAATTAGTTGATATTTTTAAATAGTTTACTGCACAATTTACACATTAACTGATTGTTCAAAAGCACTATAGAGCATCTTTCTTTTTATTCTAAGTAATTAGTTGATATTTTTAAATAGTTTACTGTACAATTTACACATTAACTATCATTCAAAAGCACTATAGAGCATCTTTCTTTTTATTCTAAGTAATTAGTTGATATTTTTAAATAGTTTACTGTACAATTTACACATTAACAGGTTGTTCAAAAGCACTATAGAGCATCTTTCTTTTTATTCTAAGTAATTAGGTTGATATTTTTAAATAGGGTTTACTGCACAATTTACACATTAACTGATTGTTCAAAAGCACTATAGAGCATCTTTCTTTTTATTCTAAGTAATTAGTTGATATTTTTAAATAGTTTACTGCAATAAATTTACACATTAATTTGGATTGTCTAAAAGCACTATAGAGCATCTTTCTTTTATTCTAAAGTAATTAGTTGATATTTTTAAATAGTTTACTGCACAATTTACACATTAACAGATTGTTCAAAGCACTATAGAGCATCTTTCTTTTTATTCTAAGTACTATTGATATTTTGAAATAGTTTACTGCACAATTTACACATTAACTGATTGTTCAAAAGCACTATAGAGCATCTTTCTTTATTCTAAGTAATTAGTTGATATTTTTAAATAGTTTACTGCACAATTTACACATTAACTGATTGTTCAAAAGCACTATAGAGCATCTTTCTTTTTATTCTAAGTAATTAGTTGATATTTTGAAATAGTTTACTGCACAATTTACACATTAACTGATTGTTCAAAAGCACTATAGATATTCTTTTATTCTAAGTAATTAGTTGATATTTAAATAGTTTACTGCACAATTTACACATTAACTGATTGTTCAAAAAGCACTATAGAGCATCTTTCTTTTTATTCTAAGTAATTAGTTGATATTTTTAAATAGTTTACTGCACAATTTACACATTAACTGATTGTTCAAAAGCACTATAGAGCATCTTTCTTTTTATTCTAAGTAATTAGTTGATATTTTTAAATAGTTTACTGCACAATTTACACATTAACTGGATTGTTCAAAAGCACTATAGAGCATCTTTCTTTTTTATTCTAAGTAATTAGTTGATATTTTGAAATAGTTTACTGCACAATTTACACATTAACTGATTGTTCAAAAGCACTATAGAGCATCTTTTCTTTTATTCTAAGTAATTAGTTGATATTTTTAAATAGTTTACTGCAATAATTTACATTAACAGATTGTTCAAAAGCACTATAGAGCAAGCTTTTTATTCTAAGTAATTAGTTGATATTTTTAAATAGTTTACTGCACAATTTACACATTAACTGATTGTTCAAAAGCACTATAGAGCATCTTTCTTTTTATTCTAAGTAATTAGTTGATATTTTTAAATAGTTTACTGCACAATTTACACATTAACTGATTGTTCACAATCTTTTACATCTTTCTTTTTATTCTAAGTAATTAGTTGATATTTTTAAATAGTTTACTGCAATAAATTTACACATTAACAGGTTGTTCAAAAGCACTATAGAGCATCTTTCTTTATTCTAAGTACTAAGTTGATATTTTTAAATAGTTTACTGCACAATTTACACATTAACTGATTGTTCAAAAGCACTATAGAGCATCTTTCTTTATTCTAAGTAATTAGTTGATATTTTTAAATAGGCTTCTTACTGCACAATTTACACATTAACTGATTGTTCAAAAGCACTATAGAGCATCTTTTTATTCTAAGTAATTAGCTGATATTTTTAAATAGTTTACTGCACAATTTACACATTAACTGATTGCTCAAAAGCACTATAGAGCATCTTTCTCTTTTTATTCTAAGTAATTAGTTGATATTTTTAAATATTACTGCACAATTTACACATTAACAGATTGTTCAAAAGCACTATAGAGCATCTTTCTTTTTATTCTAAGTAATTAGTTGATATTTTGAAACAGTTTACTGCACAATTCTATACATTAACAGATTGTTCAAAAGCAATTATAGAGCATCTTTCTTTTTATTCTAAGTAATTAGTTGATATTTTGAAATAGTTTACTGCAATAAATTTACACATTAACTGATTGTTCAAAAGCACTATAGAGTATCTTTCTTTTATTCTAAGTAATTAGTTGATATTTTTAAATAGTTTACTGCACAATCTACACATTAACTGATTTATCAAAAGCACTATAGAGCATCTTTTCTTTTTATTCTAAGTAATTAGTTGATATTTTTAAATAGTTTACTGCACAATTTACACATTAACTGATTGTTCAAAAGCACTATAGAGCATCTTTCTTTTTATTCTAAGTAATTAGTTGATATTTTTAAATAGTTTACTGCACAATTTACACATTAACTGATTGTTCAAAAGCACTATAGAGCATCTTTTCTTTTATTCTAAGTAATTAGCTGATATTTTTAAATAGTTTAATGTACAATTTACACATTAACTGATTGTTCAAAAGCACTATAGAGCATCTTTTCTTTTATTCTAAGTAATTAGTTGATATTTTTAAATAGTTTACTGGGTACAATTTACACATTAACAGATTGAACATAAAAGCACTATAGAGCATCTTTCTTTTTATTCTAAGTAATTAGTTGATATTTTTAAATAGTTTACTGCACAATTCTACATTAACTGATTTGTTCAAAAGCACTATAGAGACTTTTCTTTTATTCTAAGTACTCAGTTGATATTTTTAAATAGTTTACTGCACAATTTACACATTAACTGATTGTTCAAAAGCACTATAGAGCATCTTTTCTTTTTATTCTAAGTAATTAGTTGATATTTTTAAATAGCTTACTGCACAATTTACACATTAACAGATTGTTCAAAAGCACTATAGAGCATCTTTCTTTTTATTCTAAGTAATTAGTTGATATTTTTAAATAGTTTACTGCACAATTTACACATTAACTGATTGTTCAAAAGCACTATAGAGCATCTTTCTTTTTATTCTAAGTACTAGTTGATATTTTTAAATAGTTTACTGCACAATTTACACATTAACTGATTGTTCAAAAGCACTATAGAGCATCTTTTCTTTTTATTCTAAGTAATTAGTTGATATTTGAAATAGTTTACTGCACAATTTACACATTAACTGATTGTTCAAAAGCACTATAGAGCATCTTTTATTCTAAGTAATTAGTTGATATATTTTTAAATAGTTTACTGCACAATTTACACATTAACTGATTGTTCAAAAGCAATCATAGAGCATCTTTCTTTTTATTCTAAGTAATTAGTTGATATTTTTAAATAGTTTACTGCACAATTTACACATTAACTGATTGTTCAAAAGCACTATAGAGCATCTTTTCTTTTATTCTAAGTAATTAGTTGATATTTTTAAATAGTTTACTGCACAATTTACACATTAACTGATTGTTCAAAAGCACTATAGAGCATCTTTCTTTTATTCTAAGTAATTAGTTGATATTTTGAAATAGTTTACTGCACAATTTACACATTAACTGATTGTTCAAAAGCACTATAGAGCATCTTTCTTTTTATTCTAAGTAATTAGTTGATAGTTTTTAAATAGTTTACTGCACAATTTTTACACATTAACTGATTGTTCAAAAGCACTATAGAGCATCTTTCTTTTTATTCTAAGTAATTAGTTGATATTTTAAAATAGTTTACTGCACAATTTACACATTAACTGATTGTTCAAAAGCACCATAGAGCATCTTTCTTTTTATTCTAAGTAATTAGTTGATATTTTTAAATAGTTTACTGCACAATTTACACATTAACTGATTGTTCAAAAGCACCAGAGCATCTTTCTTTATCTTTGGCATTTAGTTGATATTTTTAAATAGTTTACTGCACAATGCATACATTAACTGATTGTTCAAAAGCACTATAGAGCATCTTTCTTTTTATTCTAAGTAATTAAGATATTTTGAAATAGTTTACTGCAATAATTTACACATTAACTGATTGTTCAAAAGCACTATAGAGCATCTTTCTTTATTCTAAGTAATTAGTTGATATTTTTAAATAGTTTACTTGCACAATTTACACATTGAACTGATTGTTCAAAAGCACTATAGAGCATCTTTCTTTTTATTCTAAGTAATTAGTTGATATTTTTAAATATTACTGCACAATTCATACATTAACTGATTGTTCAAAAAGCTACTCATAGAGCATCTTTCTTTTTATTCTAAGTAATTAGTTGACATTTTTAAATAGTTTACTGCACAATTTACACATTAACTGATTGTTCAAAAGCACTATAGAGCATCTTTTCTTTTTATTCTAAGTAATTAGTTGATATTTTTAAATAGTTTACTGCACAAATTTACACATTAACAGATTGTTCAAAAGCACTATAGAGCATCTTCTTTTATTCTAAGTAATTAGTTGATATTTTTAAATAGTTTACTGCACAATTTACACATTAACTGATTGTTCAAAAGCACTATAGAGCATCTTTCTTTTTATTCTAAGTAATTAGTTGATATTTTTAAATAGTTTACTGCACAATTTACAGTTATTAACAGATTGTTCAAAAGCACTATAGAGCATTTTTCTTTTTATTCTAAGTAATTAGTTGATATTTTTAAATAGTTTACTGCACAATTTACACATTAACTGATTGTTCAAAAGCACTATAGAGCATCTTTCTTTTATTCTAAGTAATTAGTTGATATTTTTAAATAGAATATCTACAATTTACACATTAACTTGATTGTTCAAAAGCACTATAGAGCATCTTTCTTTATTCTAAGTAATTAGTTGATATTTTTAAATAGTTTACTGCACAATTTACACATTAACAGATTGTTCAAAAGTACCTATAGAGCATCTTTTCTTTTTATTCTAAGTAATTAGTTGATATTTTTAAATAGTTTACTGCACAATTTACACATTAACTGATTGTTCAAAAGCACTATAGAGCATCTTTCTTTTTATTCTAAGTAATTAGTTGATATTTTGAAATAGTTTACTGTAATAATCATACATTAACAGATTGTTCAAAAAGCACTATAGAGCATCTTTCTTTTATTCTAAGTAATTAGTTGATATTTTTAAATAGTTTACTGCACAATTTACACATTAACTGATTGTTCAAAAGCACTATAGAGCATCTTTCTTTTATCTACAATTAGTTGATATTTTTAAATAGTTTACTGCACAATTTACACATTAACTGATTGTTCAAAAGCACTATAGAGCATCTTTCTCTTTTTATTCTAAGTAATTAGTTGATATTTTAAATAGCTTACTGCACAATTTACACATTAACAGATTGTTCAAAAGCACTATAGAGCATCTTTCTTTTTATTCTAAGTAATTAGTTGATATTTTGAAATAGTTTACTGCACAATTTACACATTAACTGATTGTTCAAAAGCACTATAGAGCATCTATTCTTAAGTAATTAGTTGATATTTTTAAATAGTTTACTGCACAATTTACACATTAACTGATTGTTCAAAAGCACTATAGATACATCTTTCTTTATTCTAAGTAATTAGTTGATATTTAATAGCTGCTTACTGTACAATTTACACATTAACTGATTGTTCAAAAGCATCAGAGCATCTTTCTTTTTATTCTAAGTAATTAGTTGATATTTTTAAATAGTTTACTGCACAATTTACACATTAACAGATTGTTCAAAGCACTATAGAGCATCTTCTTTTATTCTAAGTAATTAGTTGATATTTTTAAATAGTTTACTGCACAATTTACACATTAACTGATTGTTCAAAAAGCACTATAGAGCATCTTTCTTTTTATTCTATATAATTAGTTGATATTTTTAAATAGTTTACTGCACAATTTACACATTAACTGATTGTTCAAAAGTAATTATAGAGCATCTTTCTTTTTATTCTAAGTAATTAGTTGATATTTTTAAATAGTTTACTGCACAATTTACACATTAACAGATTGTTCAAAAGCACTATAGAGCATCTTTCTTTTTATTCTAAGTAATTAGTTGATATTTTTAAATAGTTTACTGCACAATTTACACACATTAACTGATTGTTCAAAAGCACTAGAGCATCTTTTCTTTTTATTCTAAGTAATTAGTTGATATTTCCTTTGAAATAGTTTACTGCACAATTTACACATTAACTGATTGTTCAAAAGCAATTTTGAGCATCTTTTCTTTTATTCTAAGTAATTATTATATTTGCACAGTTTACTTGCACAATTTACACATTAACAGATTGTTCAAAAGCACTATAGGAGCATCTTTCTTTTTATTCTAAGTAATTAGTTGATATTTTTAAATAGTTACTGCACAATTTACACATTAACTGATTGTTCAAAAGCACTATAGAGCATCTTTCTTTTATTCTAAGTAATTAGTTGATATTTTTAAATAGTTTACTGCACAATTTACACATTAACTGATTGTTCAAAAGCACTATAGAGCATCTTTCTTTTTATTCTAAGTAATTAGTTGACATTTAAATAGTTTACTGCACAATTTACATATTTAACAGATTTATTCAAAAGCACTATAGAGCATCTTCTTTTATTCTAAGTAATTAGTTGATATTTAAATAGTTTACTGCACAATTTACACATTAACTATTTGTTCAAAAGCACTATATATCTTTTTATTCTAAGTAATTAGTTGATATTTTTTAAATAGTTTAATACACAACAGGCACATTAACTGATTGTTCAAAAGCACTATAGAGCATCTTTCCTTTTTTAATCTAAGTAATTAGTTGATATTTTTAAATAGTTTACTGCACAATTCTATGAACATTAACTGATTGTTCAAAAGCACTATAGAGCATCTTTCTTTTTTATTCTAAGTAATTAGTTGATATTTTTAAATAGTTTACTGCACAATTTACACATTAACTGATTATTCAAAAGCACTATATGAGCATCTTTTCTTTTATTCTTAAGTACACAGTTGATATTTTAAGTTGCTTACTGCACAATTTACACATTAACTGATTGTTCAAAGCACTATAGAGCATCTTTTCTTTTTTTATTCTAAGTAATTAGTTGATATTTTTAAATAGTTTTATCGTACAATTTACACATTAACGGATTGTTCAAAAGCACTATAGAGCATCTTTCTTTTTATTCTAAGTAATTAGTTGATATTTTTAAATAGTTTACTGCAATACCCTATACATTAACTAGATTGTTCAAAAGCACTATAGAGCATCTTTTCTTTTTATTCTAAGTAATTAGTTGATATTTTTAAATAGTTTACTGCACAATTTACACATTAACGGATCGTTCAAAAGCACTATAGAGCATCTTTCTTTTTATTCTAAGTAATTAGTTGATATTTTAAAATAGTTTACTGCACAATTTACACATTAACTGATTGTTCAAAAGCACTAGAGCATCTTTCCTTTTTAATCTAAGTAATTAGTTGATATTTTTAAATAGTTTACTGCACAATTTACACATTAACTGATTGTTCAAAAGTACCATAGAGCATCTTTCTTTTTATTCTAAGTAATTAGTTGATATTTTTAAATAGTTTTACTGCACAATTTACACATTAACTTAATGTTCAAAAGCACTATAGAGATCTTCTTTATTCTAAGTAATTAGTTGATATTTTTAAAATAGTTTATCACAATTTACATGATTAACTGATTGTTCAAAAGCACTATAGAGCATCTTTTCTTTTATTCCTAAGTAATTAGTTGATATTTTTAAATAGTTTACTGCACAATTTACACATTAACTGATTGTTCAAAAGCACTATAGAGTATCTTTCTTTTTATTCTAAGTAATTAGTTTATATTTTTAAAGACAGTTTACTGCACAATTTACACATTAACTGATTGTTCAAAAGCACTATAGAGCATCTTTCCTTTTAATCTAAGTAATTAGTTGATATTTTTAAATAGTTTAATGCAATAATTTACACATTAACTGATTGTTCAAAAGCACTATAGAGCATTCTTCTTTTTATTCTAAGTAATTAGCTGATATTTTTTAAATAGTTTACTGCACAATTTACACATTAACTGATTTGTTCAAAAGCACTAGAGCATCTTTTCTTTTTATTCTAAGTAATTAGCTGATATTTTAAATAGTTTACTGCACAATTTACACATTAACTGATTGTTCAAAAGCACTATAGAGCATCTTTTCTTTTTATTCTAAGTAATTAGTTGATATTTTTAAATAGTTTACTGCACAATTTACACATTAACTGATTGTTCAAAAGCACTATAGAGCATCTTTCTTTTTATTCTAAGTAATTAGTTGATATTTTTAAATAGTTTACTGCACAATTTACACATTAACTGATTGTGTTCAAAAGCACTATAGAGCATCTTTCTTTTTATTCTAAGTAATTAGTTGATATTTTTAAATAGTTTACTGCACAATTTACACATTATCCGATTAGCCAAAAGCATCTTATAGAGCATCTTCTTTTTATTCTAAGTAATTAGTTGATATTTTAAATAGTTTACCGCACAATTTACACATTAACGGATTGTTCAAAAGCACTATAGAGCATCTTTCTTTTTATTCTAAGTAATTAGTTGATATTTTTAAATAAAGCCATTTCACAATTTACACATTAACTGATTGTTCAAAGCACTATAGAGCATCTTTCTTTTTATTCTAAGTAATTAGTTGATATTTTAAATAGTTTACTGCACAATTTACACATTAACTGATTGTTCAAAAGTTAACTATAGAGCATCTTTCCTTAATCTAAGTACTTAGCTGATATTTTTAAATAGTTTACTGCACAATTCACACATTAACTGATTGTTCAAAAGCACATAGAGCATCTTCCTTTTAATCTAAGTAATTAGCTGATATTTTTAAAGAATATTTGAATAATTTACACATTAACTGATTGTTCAAAAGCACTATAGAGCACTTTTTTTATTCTAAGTAATTAGTTGATATTTAAATAGTTTACTGCACAATTTACACATTAACTGATTGTTCAAAAGCACTATAGAGCATCTTTCTTTATTCTATAATTAGTTGATATTTTTAAATAGTTTACTGCACAATTTACATTAACTGATTGTTCAAAAGGCACTATAGAGCATCTTTCCTTTTTAATCTAAGTAATTAGTTGACATTTTTAAATAGTTTACTGTACAATTTACACATTAACTGATTGTTCAAAAGCACTATAGAGCATCTTTCTTTTTATTCTAAGTAATTAGTTGATATTTTTAAATATTACTGTACAATTTACACATTAACTGATTGTTCAAAAGCACTATAGAGCATCTTTCCTTTTAATCTAAGTAATTAGTTGATATTTTAAATAGTTTACTGCACAATTTACACATTAACTGATTGTTCAAAAGCACTATAGAGCATCTTCCTTTAATCTAAGTAATTAGTTGATATTTTTAAAATAGTTTACTGCACAATTTACACATTAACTGATTGTTCAAAAGCAATTACAGATATCTTTCCTTTAACGAAGTAATTAGTTGATATTTTAAATAGTTTACTGCAC
>JBBBDQ010020357.1:0-12286 GCA_037127315.1 Ascarosepion bandense | reverse complement strand
GTCTCTTCAAGTAAAAGGAAAACTGTTCGTTAACAACAAAGAAAAGATTGCGGAAATGTTACGTGATATCTTTCTGTTCTTATGGCAATGAATGTTGGACAATCTCTTCAAAGTAAGAGAAACTGTTCGTTAACAACAAAGAAAAGAGTGCGGAAATGTTACGTGATATCTTTCATTCTCTATAGCAATGAATGCTGGACAATCTCTTCAAAGTAAGAGAAACTGTTCGTTAACAACAAAGAAAATTTGGAAATGTTACGTGATATCTTTCATTCTCTATGGCAATGAATGTTTGACAATCTCTTCAAAGTAAGAGAAACATTTCGTTAACAACAAAAGAAAGGGGCCGCGATGTTACGTGATATCTTTCATTTCTCTGTGGCAATGAATGCTGGACAATCTCTTTAAAAGTAAGAGAAACTGTTCGTTAACAACAAAGAAAAAAGTTCTGCGGAAATGTTACGTGATATCTTTCATTCTCTATGGCAATGAATGCTGGACAATCTTTTCAAAGTAAGAGAAACTGTTCGTTAACAACAAAGAAAAGAGTGCGGAAATGTTACGTGATATCTTTCATTCTCTATGGCAATGAATGCTGGACAATCTCTTCACAGTAAGAAACTGTTCGTTAACAACAAAGAAAAGAGTGCACGGAAATGTTACGTGATATCTTTCATTTCTCTATGTGACGATGCTGGACAATCTCTTCAAAGTAAGAGAAACTGTTCGTTAACAACAAAGGAAAAGAGTGCGGAAATGTTACGTGATATCTTTCATTCTCTATTCTTGATGAATGCTGGACAATCTCTTCAAAGTAACGAGAAAATATTCGATTAGCAACAAAGAAAGAGTGCGGAAATATTTACGTGATATCTTTCATTCTCTATGGCAAAGAATGTGGACAATCTCTTCAAAGAAAGTAGAGAAACTGTTCGTTAACAACAAAAGGATGAAATGTATGATATCTTTCATTCTCTATGGCAATGAATGTTGGACAATCTCTTTAAAGTAAGAGAAACTGTTCGTTGCTTAACAAAGGAAAAGATTGCGGAAATGTTACGTGATGATATCTTTCATTCTCTATAACGACGGGTATGGACTTAATCTATTTAGGCTAAGAGAAACTGTTCGTTAACAACAAAGAAAGGTGCGGAAATGTTACGTGATATCTTTCATTCTCTATGGCAATGAATGCTGGACAATCTCTTTCAAAGCAAGAAACTGTTTATTATAACCAAAGAAAGGGCGGAATGTTGTGGTACCTTTCATTCTCTGTAGCAATGAATGTTGGACAATCTCTTATTTAAAAGTAAGAGAAACTGTTCGTTAACAACAAAGAAAAGAGTGAAATGTTACGTGATATCTTTCATTCTCTATAGCAATGAATGCTGGACAATCTCTTGACCAAGAGAAACTGTTCGTTAACAACAAAGTGCGGAAGTATTTTACGTGATATCTTTCATTCTCTATGGCAATGAATGCTGGACAATCTCTTCAAAGTAAGAGAAGCAGTGGGTAACAACAAAGAAAGAGTGCGGAAATGTTGTTGATATCTTTCATTCTCTATAGCGATGAATGCTGGACAATCTCTTCAAGGCTAAAGAAACTGTTCGTTAACAACAAAGGAAAAGAGTGCGAAATGTTACGTGATATCTTTCATTCTCTATGGCTGGTGAATGCTGGACAATCTCTTCAAAGTAAGAGAAACTGTTCGTTAACAACAAAGAAAAGAGTGCGCAAAATGTTACGTGATATCTTTCATTTCTATGGCAGTGAATGCTGGACAATCTACTAAAGTAAGAGAAACTGTTCGTTAACAACAAAGAAAAGAGAGTGCAGGAAATGTTACGTGATATCTTTCATTCTCTATGGCAATGAATGCTGGACAATCTCTTCAGTAAGAGAAACTGTTCGTTAACAACAAAGAAAGGTATGCGGAAATGTTACGTGATATCTTTCATTCTCTATGGCAATGAATGTTGGACAATCTCTTCAGAAATCAAGAGAAACATTGATTAACAACAAAGAAAAGAGGTGCGAAATGTGCGTGATATCTTTGATTCTCTATGGCAATGAATGCTGGACAATCTCTTCAAAGTAAGAGAAACTGACGTTAACAGCGAAGAAAAGAGTGCGGAAATGTTACGTGATATCTTTCATTCTCTGTGGCATGTGATACTGGACAATCTTTTCAAAGTAAGGAAAGCTGTTCCGTTAACAACAAAGAAGAGTGCGGAAATGTTGCGTGATATGTTTCATTCTCTATGGCAATGAATGTAGTTATTCTTTTCAAAGGTAAGAGAAACTGTTCGTTAACAACAAAGAAAAGAGTGCGGAAATGTACGTGATATCTTTCATTCTCTATGGCAATGAATGTGGACAATCTCATGCAATGAGGAAAATGTTCGTTAACAACAAAGAAAAGAGTGCGGAAATGTTACGTGATGTCTTTGTTCTCTCATGGCAGTGAATGCTGGACAATCTCTTCAAAGTAAGAGAAACTGTTCGTTAACAACAAAGAAAAGTGCGGAAATGTTACGTGATATCTTTCATTCTCTATGGCAGTGAATGTGGACAATCTCTTCAAAAATAAGAGAAACTGTTCGTTAACAACAAGAAAAGAGTGCGGAAATGTTACGTGATATGTTTCACATTCTCTATATGGCAATGAATGCTGGACAATCTTTTCAGAAATGAGAGAAACTGTTCGTTAACAACAGAAAGTGCGGGAAATGTTACGTGATATCTTTCGTTCTCTATGGCAATGAATGCCTGGACAATCTCCTTTACAGTAAGAGAAACTGTTCGTTAACAACAAAGAAAAGAGTGCGGAAATGTTACGTGATATCTTTTTCATTCTCTATGGCAGTGAATGCTGGACAATCTCTTCAAGAAATATGAAGAAGGCTTGTTGTTAAAGACGAAAAGAAGTCTGCGTGTTACGTGATATCTTTCATTCTCTATGGCAGTGAATGCTGAATGACAATCTCTTCAAAGTAAGAGAAAATATTCATCGTTAACAACAAAAGAAAATTTACGGAAATGTTACGTGATATCTTTCATTCTCTATGGCAAGGGCTCTTTGGACAAATCTCTTCAAGTAAGAGAGAAACTGTTCGTTAACAACAAAGAAAAGTGCGGAAATGTTGCTTGATATCTTTCATTCTCTATGGCAATGAATGCTGGACAATCTCTTCAAAGTAATAGAGAAACTGTTTCGTTAACAACAAAGAAAAGAGTGTGGAAATGTTACGTGATATCTTTCATTCTCTATGGCAATGAATGTTGGACAATCTTCAAAGTAAGAGAAACTGTTCGTTAACAACAAAGAAAATTTTGAAGATATTGCGTGATATCTTTCATTCTCTGGCAATGAATGTTGGACAATCTCTTCAAAGTAAAGGGCTGTTCGTTAGAGGCAAAGAAAAGACTACTGAAATGTTATGATATCAATTATATAAATGAAGTGAATGCTGGTTAATCTCTTCAAAGATATAAGAGAAGCTGTTCGTTAGAGGCAAAGAAAAAAGACTACTGAAATGTTACGTGATATCAGTCATATTAAATAGCAGTGAATGCTAGCCAATCTCTTCAAGTAAGAAAGCACATTTCGTTAGAGGCAAAGAAAAGACTACTGAAATGTTACTAGATATCAGTCATATTAAATGGCAGTGGATGCTGGACAATCTCTTTTAAAGGCTAAGAGGAAACATTTTGGTTAAAGAGGCAAAGAAAAGACTACTGAAATGTTACATTGATATTAGATATTAAATGGCGGTGATGATACTGGACAATCTCTTCCAAGTAAAGAAGCTGTTTCGTTGTAAACAAAGAAAAGACTACTGAAATATTGCAGCCAGTATCAGTCATATTACTTTGGCAGTGAATACTGGACAATCTCTTCAAAGTAAAGCTGTTCGGACAACAGCAAAGAAAAGAGTGCGGAAATGTTACGTTATATCTTTCATTCTCTACGGCAAAGAATGTGGACGTCTCTTTGCCCAGTGGAAGAAACTGTTCGTTAACAACAAAGAAAAGACTGCTGAAATGTTCACATGGTATCTTTCATTCTCTATGAGCAATGAATACTTGAATACAATCTCTTCACACTAGAGAGCGCAATTAAATTGGCACAACAAAGAAAAAGAGTGCGGAAATATTACGTGACCATCTTTCATTCTCTATGGCAATGAATGCTGGACAATCTGCTAAAGTAAGAGAGCATGCGTTAACAACAAAGAAAAGTGCGGAAATGTTAGTGATATCTTTCATTCTCTGCTGGCAGTGAATGCTGGACGAAGGCTCTCTTTATAAAAGAAAGAGAAACTGTTCGTTAACAACAAAGGAAAAGATTGCGGAAATGTTACGTGATATGCGCTGTTCTCTATGGCAATGAATGTTGGTTGATATTCAAAGTAAGAGAAACTGTTCGTTAACAACAAAAGAAAATTTTGAAATGTTACGTGATATCTTTCATTCTCTATGGCAATGAATGCTGGACAATCTCTTCAAAGGAAACGAGAAGAGCTTTGTTACGTTAACAACAAAGAAAGAGTGGAAATGTTGCGTGATATCTTTTTTTCATTCTCTCTTTTTTGGCAATGAATACTGGACAATCTTACAGTAAGAGAAACTGTTCGTTAACAACAAAGAAAAGAGTGCGGAAATGTTACGTGATATCTTTCATTCTCTATGGCTTGATGAATGTGGACAATCTCTTCAAAGTAAGAGAAACTGTTCTGCGGCAACAAGAAAAGAGTGCGGAAATGTTACGTGATATCTTTCATTCTCTACGGCAGTGAATGCTGGACAATCTCTTCAAAGTAAGAAAATATTCGTTAACAACAAAGAAAAGAGTGCGGAAATGTTACGTGATATCTTTCATTCTCTGTAGTAAAAGAATGCTGGACAATCTCTTCAAAGTAAAGAGAAACTGTTCGTTAGAGGCAAAGAAAAGACTACTGAAATGTTACGTGATATCAGTCATATTAAATGGCAGTGAATGCTGGACAATCTCTTCAAAGTAAGAAAACTGTTCGTTAGAGGCAAAGAAAAAGACTACTGAAATGTTACTAGATATCAGTCATATTAAATGGCAGTGAATGCTGGACAATCTCTTTAAAGTAAGAGAAACTGTTCGGTAGAGGCAAAAGAAAAGACTACTGAAATGTTACGTGATATCAGTCATATTAAATGGCAGTGAATGTTGGACAATCTCTTCAAAGTAAGAGAAACTGTTCGTTAGAAGCAAAGAAAAGACTACTGAAATGTTACGTGATATCAGTCATATTACCTGTGGTGAATACTGGACAATCTCACCAGTAAGAGAAACTGTTCGTTAACAACAAAGAAAAGAGTGCAGGAAGTATTGCGTTTATCTTTCATTCTCTATGGCAATGAATGCTGGACAATCTCTTCACAGTAAGAGAAACTGTTCGTTAACAACAAAGAAAAGACTGCTGAAATGTTACGTGGTATCTTTCATTCTCTATGGCAATGAATGCTGGACAATCTCTTCACACTAAGAGAAACTGTTCGTTAACAACAAAGAAAGAGTGCGGAAATGTTACGTGATATCTTTCATTCTCTATGGCAATGAATGCTGGACAATCTCTTCAAAGTAAGAGAAACTGTTCGTTAACAACAAAGAAAAGAGTGCGGAAATGTTACGTGATATCTTTCATTCTCTATGGCAGTGAATGCTGGACAATCTCTTCAAAGTAAGACAAAATATTCGTTAACAACAAAGAAAAGAGTGCGGAAATGTTACGTGATATCTTTCATTCTCTATGGCAAAGAATGCTGGACAATCTCTTCAAAGTAAGAGAAACTGTTCGTTAACAACAAAGAAAAGAGTGCGGAAATGTTACGTGATATCTTTCATTCTCTATGGCAATGAATGTTGGACAATCTCTTCAAAGTAAGAGAAACTGTTCGTTAACAACAAAGAAAAGATTGCGGAAATATTACGTGATATCTTTCATTCTCTATGGCAATGAATGCTGGACAATCTCTTCAAAGTAAGAGAAACTGTTCGTTAACAACAAAGAAAAGAGTGCGGAAATGTTACGTGATATCTTTCATTCTCTATGGCAATGAATGCTGGACAATCTCTTCAAAGTAAGAGAAACTGTTCGTTAACAACAAAGAAAAGTGCGGAAATGTTACGTGATACCTTTCATTCTCTATGGCAATGAATGTTGGACAATCTCTTCAAAGTAAGAGAAACTGTTCGTTAACAACAAAGAAAAGAGTGCGGAAATGTTACGTGATATCTTTCATTCTCTGTAAGCGTGAATGCTGGACAAATCTATTCAAGTAAGAGAAACTGTTCGTTAACAACAAAAGAAAGAGTGCGGAAATGTTACGTGATATCTTTCATTCTCTATGGCAATGAATGCTGGACAATCTCTTCAAAGTAAGAGAAACTGTTCGTTAACAACAAAGAAAAGAGTGCGGAAATGTTACGTGATATCTTTCATTCTCTATGGCAGTGAATGCTGGACAATCTCTTCAAATTAAGAGAAACTGTTCGTTAACAACAAAAGAAGAGTGCGGAAATGTTACGTGATATCTTTCATTCTCTATGGCGGTGAATGCTGGACAATCTCTTCAAAGTAAGAGAAACTGTTCGTTAACAACAAAGAAAGAGTGCGGAAATGTTACGTGACATCTTTCATTTTCTATGGCAGTGAATGCTGGACAATCTCTTCAAAGTAAGAGAAACTGTTCAATTAACAACAAAAGAAAAAGAGTGCGGAAATGTTACGTGATATCTTTCATTCTCTGCGCCAATGAATGCTGGACAATCTCTTAAAGTAAGAGAAACTGTTCGTTAACAACAAAGAAAAGAGTGCGGAAATGTTACGTGATATCTTTCATTCTCTATGGCAATGAATATTGGACAATCTCTTCAAAGTAAGAGAAACTGTTCGTTAACAACAAAGAAAAGAGTAGATGCGGAAATGTTACGTGATATCTTTGATTCTCTGTGGCAATGAATGCTGGACAATCTCTTCGAAGTAAGAGAAACTGTTCGTTAACAACAAAGAAAAGAGTGCGGAAATGTTACGTGATATCTTTCATTCTCTATGGCAATGAATGTTTGACAATCTCTTCAAAGTAGAAGAAACATTTCGTTAACAACAAAGAAAAGAGTGCGGAAATGTTCGTGATATCTTTCATTCTCTATGGCAATGAATGCTGGACAATCTCTTCAAAGTAAGAGAAACTGTTCGTTAACAACAAAGAAAAAGATTGCGGAAATGTTACGTGATATCTTTCATTTACTCTATGGCAATGAATGCTGGACAATCTTTTCAAAGTAAGAGAAACTGTTCGTTAACAACAAAGAAAAGAGTGCGGAAATATTTTGTGATATGTTTAAATTTCTCTATGGCAATGAATGCTGGACAATCTTTTCAAAGTAAGAGAAACTGTTCGTTAACAACAAAGAAAAGAGTGCGGAAATGTTACGTGATATCTTTCATTCTCTATGGCAATGAATGCTGGACAATCTCTTCACAGTAAAGAAACTGTTCGTTAACAACAAAGAAAAGAGTGCGGAAATGTTACGTGATATCTTTATTCTCTATGGCAGTGAATGCTGGACAATCTCTTCAAAGTAAGAAAGCTCTTCGTTAACAACAAAAGAAAAGAGTGCGGAAATGTTACGTGATATCTTTCATTCTCTATGGCAGTGAATGCTGGACAATCTCTTCAAAGTAAGAAAATATTCGTTAACAACAAAGAAAAGAGTGCGGAAATGTTACGTGATATCTTTCATTCTCTATGGCAATGAATGCTGGACAATCTCTTCAAAGTAAGAGAAACTGTTCGTTAACAACAAAGAAAAGAGTGCGGAAATGTTACGTGATATCTTTCATTCTCTGGCAATGAATGCTGGACAATCTCTTCAAAGTAATGAAAACTGTTCGTTAGAGGCAAAAAGAAGTGTGGAAATGTTACGTGATATCTTTCATTCTCTATGGCAATGAATGTTGGACAATCTCTTCAAAGTAAGAGAAACTGTTCGTTAACAACAAAGAAAAGAGTGCGGAAATGTTACGTGATATCTTTCATTCTCTATGGCAATGAATGTTGAACGAAATCTCTTCAAAGCGAAGAGAAACTGTTCGTTAGAGGCAAAGAAAAGACTACTGAAATGTTACGTGATATCAGTCATATTAAATGGCAGTGAATGCTGGACAATCTCTTCAAAGTAAGAAAACTGTTCGTTAGAGGCAAAGAAAAGACTACTGAAATGTTACTAGATATCAGTCATATTAAATGGCAGTGAATGCTGGACAATCTCTTTAAAGTAAGAGAAACTGTTCGTTAGAGGCAAAGAAAAGACTACTGAAATGTTACGTGATATCAGTCATATTAAATGGCAGTGAATGTTGGACAATCTCTTCAAAGTAAGAGAAACTGTTCGTTGAAGCAAAGAAAAGACTACTGAAATGTTACGTGATATCAGTCATATTACCTGGCAGTGAATACTGGACAATCTCTTCAAAGTAAGAGAAACTGTTCGTTAACAACAAAGAAAAGAGTGCGGAAATGTTACGTTATATCTTTCATTCTCTATAGCAGTAGATGCTGGACAATCTCTTCGTGGAGAAACTGTTCGTTAACAACAAAGAAAAGACTGCTAAAATGTTGCGTGGTATCTTTCATTCTCTATGGCAATGAATGCTGGACAATCTCTTCACACTAAGAGAAACTGTTCGTTAACAACAAAGAAAAGAGTGCGGAAATGTTACGTGATATCTTTCATTCTCTATGGCAATGAATGCTGGACAATCTCTTCAAAGTAAGAGAAACTGTTCGTTAACAACAAAAGAAAAGAGTGCGGAAATGTTACGTGATATCTTTCATTCTCTATGGCAGTGAATGCTGGACAATCTCTTCAAAGTAAGAAAATATTCGTTAACAACAAAGAAAAGAGTGCGGAAATGTTACGTGATACACTGCATTCTCTATGGCAAAGAATGCTGGACAATCTCTTCAAAGCGGAAAACTGTTCGTTAACAACAAAGAAAAGAGTGCGGAAATGTTACGTGATATCTTTCATTCTCTATAGCAATGAATGTTGGACAATCTCTTCAAAGTAAGAGAAACTGTTCGTTAACAACAAAAGAAAAGATTGCGGAAATGTTACGTGATATCTTTCATTCTCTATGGCAATGAATGCTGGACAATCTCTTCAAAGTAAGAGAAACTGTTCGTTAACAACAAAGAAAAAGAGTGCGGAAATGTTACGTGATATCTTTCATTCTCTATGGCAATGAATGCTGGACAATCTCTTCAAGGCAGAGAAACTGTTCGTTAACAACAAAGAAAAGAGTGCGGAAATGTACGTGATACCTTTCATTCTCTATGGCAATGAATGTTGGACAATCTCTTCAAAGTAAGAGAAACTGTTCGTTAACAACAAAGAAAAGAGTGCGGAAATGTTACGTGATATCTTTCATTCTCTATGGCAATGAATGCTGGACAATCTATTCAAAGTAAGAGAAACTGTTCGTTAACAACAAAGAAAAGAGTGCGGAAATGTTACGTGATATATACTTTCATTCTCTATGGCAATGAATGCTGGACAATCTCTTCAAGTAAGAGAAACTGTTCGTTAACAACAAAAGAAAAGAGTGCGGAAATGTTACGTGATATCTTTCATTCTCTATGGCAGTGAATGCTGGACAATCTCTTCAAATTAAGAAAACTGTTCGTTAACAACAAAGAAAAGAGTGCGGAAATGTTACGTGATATCTTTCATTCTCTATGGCGGTGAATGCTGGACAAAGTCTCTTCAAAGTAAGAGAAACTGTTCGTTAACAACAAAGAAAAGAGTGCGGAAATGTTACGTGACATCTTTCATTTTCTATGGCAGTGAATGCTGGACAATCTCTTCAAAGTAAGAGAAACTGTTCGTTAACAACAAAAGAAAAGAGTGCGGAAATGTTACGTGATATCTTTCATTCTCTATGGCAATGAATGCTGGACAATCTCTTCAAAGTAAGAGAAACTGTTCGTTAACAACAAAGAAAAGAGTGCGGAAATGTTACGTGATATCTTTCATTCTCTATGGCAATGAATGTTGGACAATCTCTTCAAAGTAAGAGAAACTGTTCGTTAACAACAAAGAAAAGAGTGCGGAAATGTTACGTGATATCTTTGATTCTCTATGGCAATGAATGCTGGACAATCTCTTCAAAGTAAGAGAAACTGTTCGTTAACAACAAAGAAAAGAGTGCGGAAATGTTACGTGATATCTTTCATTCTCTATGGCAATGAATGTTTGACAATCTCTTCAAAGTAAGAGAAACTGTTCGTTAACAACAAAGAAAAGAGTGCGGAAATGTTACGTGATATCTTTCATTCTCTATGGCAATGAATGCTGGACAATCTCTTCAAAGTAAGAGAAACTTGTTCGTTAACAACAAAGAAAAGATTGCGGAAATGTTACGTGATATCTTTCATTCTCTATGGCAATGAATGCTGGACAATCTTTTCAAAGTAAGAGAAACTGTTCGTTAACAACAAGAAAAGAGTGCGAAATGTTACGTGATATGTTTCATTCTCTATGGCAATGAATGCTGGACAATCTTTTCAAAGTAGAGAAAACTGTTCGTTAACAACAAAGAAAGAGTGCGGAAATGTTACGTGATATCTTTCATTCTCTATGGCAATGAATGCTGGACAATCTCTTCACAGTAAAGAGGAAAACTGTTCGTTAACAACAAAGAAAAGAGTGCGGAAATGTTACGTGATATCTTTCATTCTCTATGGCAGTGAATGCTGGACAATCTCTTCAAAATACAAAGGAAAACTCTTCGTTAACAACAAAGAAAGAGTGCGGAAATGTTACGTGATATCTTTCATTCTCTATGGCAGTGAATGCTGGACAATCCTCTTCAAGTAAGAGAAAATATTCGTTAACAACAAAGAAAAGAGTGCGGAAATGTTACGTGATATCTTTCATTCTCTATGGCAATGAATGCTGGACAATCTCTTCAAAGTAAGAGGAAACTGTTCGTTAACAACAAAGAAAAGAGTGCGGAAATGTTGTGATATCTTTCATTCTCTATGGCAATGAATGCTGGACAATCTCTTCAAAGTAGTAGAAACTGTTCGTTAAGAACAAAGAAAAAGTGTGGAAATGTTACGTGATATCTTTCATTCTCTATGGCAATGAATGTTGGACAATCTCTTCAAAGTAAGAGAAACTGTTCGTTAACAACAAAGAAAAGAGTGCGGAAATGTTACGTGATATCTTTCATTCTCTATGGCAATGAATGTTGGACAATCTCTTCAAAGTAAGAGAAACTGTTCGTTAGAGGCAAAGAAAAGACTACTGAAATGTTACGTGATATCAGTCATATTAAATGGCAGTGAATGCTGGACAATCTCTTCAAAGTAAGAGAAACTGTTCCGTTAGAGGCAAAAGAAAAGACTACTGAAATGTTACGTGATATCAGTCATATTAAATGGCAGTGAATGCTGGACAATCTCTTCAAAGTAAGAGAAACTGTTCGTTAGAGGCAAAGAAAAGACTACTGAAATGTTACTAGATATCAGTCATATTAAATGGCAGTGAATGCTGGACAATCTCTTTAAAGTAAGAGAAACTGTTCGTTAAAAGTGAAAAGACTACTGAAATGTTACGTGATATCAGTCATATTAAATGGCAGTGAATGTTGGACAATCTCTTCAAAGTAAGAGAAACTGTTCGTTAGAAGCAAAGAAAAGACTACTGAAATGTTACGTGATATCAGTCATATTAACTGGCAGTGAATACTGGACAATCTCTTCAAAGTAAGAGAAACTGTTCGTTAACAACAAAGAAAAAGAGTGCGGAAATGTTACGTTATATCTTTCATTCTCTATGGCAATGAATGCTGGACAATCTCTTCACAGTAAGAAAACTGTTCGTTAACAACAAAAGAAAAGACTGCTGAAATGTTACGTGGTATCTTTCATTCTCTATGGCAATGAATGCTGGACAATCTCTTCACACTAGAGAAACTGTTCGTTAACAACAAAGAAAAGAGTGCGGAAATGTTACGTGATGTCTTTCATTCTCTATGGCAATGAATGCTGGACAATCTCTTCAAAGTAAGAGAAACTGTTCGTTAACAACAAAGAAAAGAGTGCGAAATGTTACGTGATATCTTTCATTCTCTATGGCAGTGAATGCTGGACAATCTCTTCAAAAGAAAGAGAAACTCTTCGTTAACAACAAAGAAAAGAGTGCGGAAACTGTGATATCTTTCATTCTCTATGG
>JBBBDQ010020349.1:0-11206 GCA_037127315.1 Ascarosepion bandense | reverse complement strand
ATTATGAGTGTAGAGAACAGATTATTATGAGTGTAGAGAAATAGATTATTGCGATGAGAAATAGATTATTATGAGTGTAGAAATAGATTATTATGAGAACAGATTATTATGAGTGTAGAGAAATACAGTATTATGAGTGTAGAGAACAGATTATTATGAGTGTAGAGAAATAGATTATTATGAGTGTAGAGAAATACATTATTATGAGTGTAGAGAAATACATTATTATGAGTGTAGAGAAATAGATTATTATGAGTGTAGAGAAATACAGTATTATGAGTGTAGAGAAATAGATTATTATGAGTGTAGAGAACAGATTATTATGAGTGTAGAGAAATAGATTATTATGAGTGTAGAGAAATAGATTATTATGAGGTAGAGAACATTATTATGAGGGAGAGAACAGATTATTATGAGTGAGAAATACATTATTATGAGTGTAGAGAAATAGATTATTATGAGTGTAGAGAAATAGATTATTATGAGTGTAGAGAAATAGATTATTATGAGTGTAGAGAAATAGATTATTATGAGTGTAGAGAAATACATTATTATGAGCAGAGAAATAGATTATTAGATGTAGAGAAATACATTATGAGTGTAGAGAACAGATTATTATGAGTGTAGAGAACACATTATTATGAGTGTAGAGAAATAGATTATTATGAGTGTAGAGAAATACATTATTATGAGTGTAGAGAAATAGATTATTATGAGTGTAGAGAAATAGATTATTATGAGTGTAGAGAAATAGATTATTATGAGTGTAGAGAAATAGATTATTATGAGTGTAGAGAAATACATTATTATGAGTGTAGAGAAATAGATTATTATGAGTGTAGAGAAATAGATTATTATGAGGTAGAGAAATACATTATTATGAGTGTAGAGAAATAGATTATTATGAGTGTAGAGAAATACATTATTATGAGTGTAGAGAAATAGATTATTATGAGTGTAGAGAAATAGATTAGATGAGCAGAGAACACAGTATTATGAGTGTAGAGAAATAGATTATTATGAGTGTAGAGAAATAGATTATTATGAGGTAGAGAAATACATTATTATGAGTGTAGAGAAATACATTATTAAGAGTGTAGAGAAATAGATTATTATGAGTGTAGAGAAATACAGTATTATGAGTGTAGAGAAATAGGATTATTATGAGGTAGAGAAATACATTATTATGAGTGTAGAGAAATAGATTATTATGAGTGTAGAGAAATACATTATTATGAGTGTAGAGAAATACATTATTATGAGTGTAGAGAAATAGATTATTATGAGTGTAGAGAAATACAGTATTATGAGTGTAGAGAAATAGATTATTATGAGTGTAGAGAAATACATTATTATGAGTAGAGAAATACAGTATTCTGAGTGTAGAGAAATAGATTATTATGAGTGTAGAGAAATAGATTATATAGTAGAGAAATACATTATTATGAGTGTAGAGAAATAGATTATTATGAGTGTAGAGAAATACATTATTATGAGTGTAGAGAAATACATTATTATGAGTGTAGAGAAATAGATTATTATGAGTGTAGAGAAATACATTATTATGAGTGTAGAGAACAGATTATTATGAGTGTAGAGAAATACATTATTATGAGTGTAGAGAAATACATTATTATGAGTGTAGAGAAATAGATTATTATGAGTGTAGAGAACACATTATTATGAGTGTAGAGAAATAGATTATTATGAGTGTAGAGAAATACATTATTATGAGTGTAGAGAAATACATTATTATGAGTGTAGAGAAATAGATTATTATGAGTGTAGAGAAATACATTATTATGAGTGTAGAGAAATAGATTATTATGAGTGTAGAGAAACAATATTATGAGTGTAGAGAAATACATTATTATGAGTGTAGAGAAATAGATTATTATGAGTGTAGAGAAATACAGTATTATGAGTGTAGAGAAATAGATTATTATGAGTGTAGAGAAATACATTATGAGTGTAGAGAAATAGATTATTATGAGTGTAGAGAAATACATTATTATGAGTGTAGAGGAATACATTATTATGAGTGTAGAGAAATAGATTATTATGAGTGTAGAGAAATACAGTATTATGAGTGTAGAGAAATAGATTATTATGAGTGTAGAGAAATAGATTATTATGAGTGTAGAGAAATAGATTATTATGAGTGTAGAGAAATACATTATTATGAGTGTAGAGAAATAGATTATTATGAGTGTAGAGAAATACATTATTATGAGTGTATAGAGAAATAGATTATTATGAGTGTAGAGAACAGATTATTATGAGTGTAGAGAAATACATTAGTTGCGAGTGTAGAGAAATAGATTATTATGAGTGTAGAGAAATATATTATTATGAGTGTAGAGAAATACAGTATTATGAGTGTAGAGAAATAGATTATTATGAGTGTAGAGAAATACATTATTATGAGTGTAGAAATACATTATTATGAGTGTAGAGAAATAGATTATTATGAGTGTAGAGAAATACACAGTATTATGAGTGTAGAGAAATAGATTATTATGAGGTAGAGAAATACAGTATTATGAGTGTAGAGAAATAGATTATTATGAGTGTAGAGAAATACATTATTATGAGTGTAGAGAAATAGATTATTATGAGTGTAGAGAAATACATTATTATGAGTGTAGAGAAATACATTATTATGAGTGTAGAGAAATAGATTATTATGAGTGTAGAGTAAAATACAGTATTATGAGTGTAGAGAAATAGATTATTATGAGTGTAGAGAAATACAGTATTATGAGTAGAGAAATAGATTATTATGAGGTAGAGAAATACATTATTATGAGTGTAGAGAAATAGATTATTATGAGTGTAGAGAAATACATTATTATGAGTGTAGAGAAATACATTATTATGAGTGTAGAGAAATAGATTATTATGAGTGTAGAGAAAATACAGTATTATGAGTGTAGAGAAATAGATTATTATGAGTGTAGAGAAATAGATTATTATGAGTGTAGAGAAATAGATTATTATGAGTGTAGAGAAATACATTATTATGAGTGTAGAGAAATAGATTATTATGAGTGTAGAGAAATACATTATTATGAGTGTAGAGAAATAGATTATTATGGAGGTAGAGAAATAGATTATTATGAGTGTAGAGAAATACATTATTATGAGTGTAGAGAAATAGATTATTATGAGTGTAGAGAAATAGATTATTATGAGTGTAGAGAGAACACAGTATTATGAGTGTAGAGAAATAGATTATTATGAGTGTAGAGAAATACATTATTATGAGTGTAGAGAAATACATTATTATGAGTGTAGAGAAATAGATTATTATGAGTGTAGAGAAATACAGTATTATGAGTGTAGAGAAATAGATTATTATGAGTGTAGAGAAATAGATTATTATGAGTGTAGAGAAATACATTATTATGAGTGTAGAGAAATAGATTATTATGAGGTAGAGAAATACATTATTATGAGTGTAGAGAACACATTATTATGAGTGTAGAGAAATACATTATTATGAGTGTAGAGAAATAGATTATTATGAGTGTAGAGAAATAGATTATTATGAGTGTAGAGAAATAGATTATTATGAGTGTAGAGAAATACATTATTATGAGTGTAGAGAAATAGATTATTATGAGTGTAGAGAAATACATTATTATGAGTGTAGAGAAATACATTATTATGAGTGTAGAGAAATACATTATTATGAGTGTAGAGAAATACTATTATGAGTGTAGAGAAATACATTATTATGAGTGTAGAGAAATACATTATTATGAGTGTAGAGAAATAGATTATTATGAGTGTAGAGAAATACATTATTATGAGTGGAGAAATAGATTATTATGAGTGTAGAGAAATACATTATTATGAGGTAGAGAAATACATTATTATGAGTGTAGAGAAATAGATTATTATGAGTGTAGAGAAATACATTATTATGAGTGTAGAGAAATACATTATTATGAGTGTAGAGAAATACATTATTATGAGGTAGAGAAATAGATTATTAGAGGTAGAGAAATACATTATTATGAGTGTAGAGAAATAGATTATTATGAGTGTAGAGAAATAGACATAGAGGTAGAGAAATAGATTATTATGAGTGTAGAGAAATAGATTATTATGAGTGTAGAGAAATAGATTATTATGAGTGTAGAGAAATAGATTATTATGAGTGTAGAGAAATACATTATTATGAGTGTAGAGAAATAGATTATTATGAGTGAGAAATACATTATTATGAGTGTAGAGAAATACATTATTATGAGTGTAGAGAAATAGATTATTATGAGTGTAGAGAAATAGATTATTATGAGTGTAGAGAAATAGATTATTATGAGTGTAGAGAAATAATATTATGAGTGTAGAGAAATAGATTATTATGAGTGTAGAGAAATACATTATTATGAGTGTAGAGAAATACATTATTATGAGTGTAGAGAAATAGATTATTATGAGTGTAGAGAAATACATTATTATGAGTGTAGAGAAATAGATTATTATGAGTGTAGAGAAATACATTATTATGAGTGTAGAGAAATACATTATTATGAGGTAGAGAAATAGATTATTATGAGTGTAGAGAAATACATTATTATGAGTGTAGAGAAATACATTATTATGAGTGTAGAGAAATAGATTATTATGAGTGTAGAGAAATACATTATTATGAGTGTAGAGAAATAGATTATTATGAGTGTAGAGAAATAGATTATTATGAGTGTAGAGAAATACATTATTATGAGTGTAGAGAAATACATTATTATGAGTAGAGAAATAGATTATTATGAGTGTAGAGAAATACATTATTATGAGTGTAGAGAAATACATTATTATGAGTGTAGAGAAATAGATTATTATGAGTGTAGAGAAATACATTATTATGAGTGTAGAGAAATACATTATTATGAGTGTAGAGAAATAGATTATTATGAGTGTAGAGAAATACATTATTATGAGTGTAGAGAAATAGATTATTATGAGTGTAGAGAAATAGATTATTATGAGTGTAGAGAAATACATTATTATGAGTGTAGAGAAATACATTATTATGAGTGGTAGAGAAATAGATTATTATGAGTGTAGAGAAATACATTATTATGAGTGTAGAGAAATACATTATTATGAGTGTAGAGAAATAGATTATTATGAGTGTAGAGAAATAGATTATTATGAGTGTAGAGAAATACATTATTATGAGTGTAGAGAAATACATTATTATGAGTGTAGAGAAATAGATTATTATGAGTGTAGAGAAATACATTATTAAGAGTGTAGAGAAATAGATTATTATGAGTGTAGAGAACACATTATTATGAGTGTAGAGAAATACATTATTATGAGTGTAGAGAACACATTATTATGAGTGTAGAGAAATAGATTATTATGAGTGTAGAGAAATACATTATTATGAGTGTAGAGAAATAGATTATTATGAGTGTAGAGAAATAGATTATTATGAGTGTAGAGAACACATTATTATGAGGTAGAGAACAGATTATTATGAGTGTAGAGAAATACATTATTATGAGTGTAGAGAAATAGATTATTATGAGTGTAGAGAAATACATTATTATGAGTGTAGAGAACAGATTATTATGAGTGTAGAGAAATACATTATTATGAGTGTAGAGAAAGAGATTATTATGAGTGTAGAGAAATAGATTATTATGAGTGTAGAGAAATAGATTATTATGAGTGTAGAGAAATAGATTATTATGAGTGTAGAGAAATAGATTATTATGAGTGGTAGAGAAATAGATTATTATGAGTGTAGAGAAATACATTATTATGAGTGTAGAGAAATACATTATTATGAGTGTAGAGAAATAGATTATTATGAGTGTAGAGAACAGATTATTATGAGGTAGAGAAAATGATTATTATGAGTGTAGAGAAATACATTATTATGAGTGTAGAGAAATAGATTTTTATGAGTGTAGAGAAATAGATTATTATGAGTGTAGAGAAATACATTATTATGAGTGTAGAGAAATACATTATTATGAGTGTAGAGAAATAGATTATTATGAGTGTAGAGAAATACATTATTATGAGTGTAGAGAAATACATTATTATGAGGTAGAGAAATAGATTATTATGAGTGTAGAGAAATACATTATTATGAGTGTAGAGAAATAGATTATTATGAGTGTAGAGAAATACATTATTATGAGTGTAGAGAAATAGATTATTATGAGTGTAGAGAAATACATTATTATGAGTGTAGAGAAATACATTATTATGAGTGTGGAGAAATAGATTATTATGAGTGTAGAGAAATAGATTATTATGAGTGTAGAGAAATAGATTATTATGAGTAGAGAAACAGATTATTATGAGTGTAGAGAAATACATTATTATGAGTGTAGAGAAATAGATTATTATGAGTGTAGAGAAATACATTATTATGAGTGTAGAGAAATAGATTATTATGAGTGTAGAGAAATAGATGACAGAGGTAGAGAAATACATTATTATGAGGTAGAGAAATACATTATTATGAGTGTAGAGAACAGATTATTATGAGTGTAGAGAAATACATTATTATGAGTGTAGAGAAATACATTATTAAGAGTGTAGAGAAATAGATTATTATGAGTGTAGAGAAATACATTATTATGAGGTAGAGAAATAGATTATTATGAGTGTAGAGAAATAGATTATTATGAGTGTAGAGAAATACATTATTATGAGTGTAGAGAAATAGATTATTATGAGGTGTAGAGAAATAGATTATTATGAGTGTAGAGAACACATTATTATGAGTGTAGAGAAATAGATTATTATGAGTGTAGAGAAATAGATTATTATGAGTGTAGAGAAATAGATTATGAGGTAGAGAAATAGATTATTATGAGTGTAGAGAAATAGATTATTATGAGTGTAGAGAAATACATTATTATGAGTGTAGAGAAATACATTATTATGAGTGTAGAGAAATAGATTATTATGAGTGTAGAGAAATAGATTATTATGAGTGTAGAGAAATACATTATTATGAGTGTAGAGAAATAGATTATTATGAGTGTAGAGAAATAGATTATTATGAGTGTAGAGAAATAGATTATTAAGAGTGTAGAGAAATAGATTATTATGAGTGTAGAGAAATACATTATTATGAGTGTAGAGAAATAGATTATTATGAGTGTAGAGAAATAGATTATTATGAGTGTAGAGAAATACATTATTATGAGTGTAGAGAAATAGATTATTATGAGTGTAGAGAAATAGATTATTATGAGTGTAGAGAAATAGATTATTATGAGTGTAGAGAAATAGATTATTATGAGTGTAGAGAAATACATTATTAAGAGTGTAGAGAACAGATTATTATGAGGGTAGAGAAATAGATTATTATGAGTGTAGAGAAATACATTATTATGAGTGTAGAGAAATAGATTATTATGAGTGTAGAGAAATAGATTATTATGAGTGTAGAGAAATAGATTATTATGAGGTAGAGAAATAGATTATTATGAGTGTAGAGAAATACATTATTATGAGTGTAGAGAAATAGATTATTATGGAGGTAGAGAAATAGATTATTATGAGTGTAGAGAAATACATTATTATGAGTGTAGAGAAATAGATTATTATGAGTGGTAGAGAAATAGATTATTATGAGTGTAGAGAAATACATTATTATGAGTGTAGAGAAATACATTATTATGAGTGTAGAGAAATAGATTATTATGAGTGTAGAGAAATACATTATTATGAGTGTAGAGAAATAGATTATTATGAGTGTAGAGAAATACATTATTATGAGTGTAGAGAAATAGATTATTATGAGTGTAGAGAAATAGATTATTATGAGTGTAGAGAAATAGATTATTATGAGTGTAGAGAAATACATTATTATGAGTGTAGAGAAATACATTATTATGAGTGTAGAGAAATAGATTATTATGAGTGTAGAGAAATAGATTATTATGAGTGTAGAGAAATACATTATTATGAGTGTAGAGAAATAGATTATTATGAGTGTAGAGAAATACATTATTATGAGTGTAGAGAAATAGATTATTATGAGTGTAGAGAAATAGATTATTATGAGTGTAGAGAAATAGATTATTATGAGTGTAGAGAAATACATTATTATGAGTGTAGAGAAATAGATTATTATGAGTGTAGAGAACACATTATTATGAGTGGTAGAGAAATAGATTATTATGAGGTAGAGAAATAGATTATTATGAGTGTAGAGAAATACATTATTATGAGGTAGAGAAATACATTATTATGAGGTAGAGAAATAGATTATTATGAGTGTAGAGAAATAGATTATTATGAGTGTAGAGAAATAGATTATTATGAGGTAGAGAAATAGATTATTATGAGTGTAGAGAAATACATTATTATGAGGTAGAGAACATAGATTATTATGAGTGTAGAGAACACATTATTATGAGTGGGTGTAGAGAAATAGATTATTATGAGTGTAGAGAAATAGATTATTGAGTGAGTGTAGAGAAATACATTATTATGAGTGTAGAGAAACACATTATTATGAGTGTAGAGAAATAGATTATTATGAGTGTAGAGAAATACATTATTATGAGTGTAGAGAAATAGATTATTATGAGTGTAGAGAAATACATTATTATGAGTGTAGAGAACACATTATTATGAGTGTAGAGAAATAGATTATTATGAGTGTAGAGAAATAGATTATTATGAGGTAGAGAAATACATTATTATGAGTGTAGAGAAATACATTATTATGAGTGTAGAGAAATAGATTATTATGAGTGTAGAGAAATAGATTATTATGAGGTAGAGAAATACATTATTATGAGTGTAGAGAAATAGATTATTATGAGTAGAGAACAGATTATTATGAGTGTAGAGAAATACATTATTATGAGTGTAGAGAAATAGATTATTATGAGTGTAGAGAAATAGATTATTATGAGTGTAGAGAAATAGATTATTATGAGTGTAGAGAAATAGATTATTATGAGTGTAGAGAAATACATTATTATGAGTGTGTAGAGAAATAGATTATTATGAGTGTAGAGAAATACATTATTATGAGGTAGAGAAATAGATTATTATGAGTGTAGAGAAATACATTATTATGAGTGTAGAGAAATACATTATTATGAGTGTAGAGAAATAGATTATTATGAGTGTAGAGAAATAGATTATTATGAGTGTAGAGAAATACATTATTATGAGTGTAGAGAAATACATTATTATGAGTGTAGAGAAATAGATTATTATGAGGTAGACAATTACATTATTATGAGTGTAGAGAAATAGATTATTATGAGTGTAGAGAAATACATTATTATGAGTGTAGAGAAATACATTATTATGAGTGTAGAGAAATAGATTATTATGAGTGTAGAGAAATAGATTATTATGAGTGTAGAGAAATAGATTATTATGAGTGTAGAGAAATACATTATTATGAGTGTAGAGAAATAGATTATTATGAGTAGAGAAATACATTATTATGAGTGTAGAGAAATAGATTATTATGAGTGTAGAGAAATACATTATTATGAGTGTAGAGAAATACATTATTATGAGTGTAGAGAAATAGATTATTATGAGTGTAGAGAAATAGATTATTATGAGTGTAGAGAAATACATTATTATGAGTGTAGAGAAATAGATTATTATGAGTGTAGAGAAATAGATTATTATGAGTGTAGAGAAATACATTATTACAGTGTAGAGAAATACATTATTATGAGTGTAGAGAAATAGATTATTATGAGTGTAGAGAAATACATTATTATGAGTGTAGAGAAATATTGACAGGAGGTAGAGAAATACATTATTATGAGTGTAGAGAAATACATTATTATGAGTGTAGAGAAATAGATTATTATGGAGGTAGAGAAATAGATCATTATGAGTGTAGAGAAATACATTATTATGAGTGTAGAGAAATACATTATTATGAGTGTAGAGAAATAGATTATTATGAGTGTAGAGAAATAGATTTACAGTGAGTGTAGAGAAATACATTATTTATGTAGAGAAATAGATTTACAGGAGTGTAGAGAACACATTATTATGAGTGTAGAGAAATACATTATTATGAGTGAGAAATAGATTATTATGAGTGTAGAGAAATAGATTATTATGAGTGTAGAGAAATACATTATTATGAGTGTAGAGAAATACATTATTATGAGTGTAGAGAAATAGATTATTATGAGTGTAGAGAAATAGATTATTATGAGTGTAGAGAAATACATTATTATGAGTGTAGAGAAATAGATTATTATGAGTGTAGAGAAATAGATTATTATGAGTGTAGAGAAATACATTATTATGAGTGTAGAGAAATAGATTATTATGAGTGTAGAGAACAGATTATTATGAGTGTAGAGAAATACATTATGAGTGTAGAGAACAGATTATTATGAGTGTAGAGAAATAGATTATTATGAGTGGTAGAGAAATAGATTATTATGAGTGTAGAGAAATAGATTATTATGAGTGTAGAGAAATACATTATTATGAGTGTAGAGAAATACATTATTATGAGTGTAGAGAAATAGATTATTATGAGTGTAGAGAAATACATTATTATGAGTGTAGAGAAATAGATTATTATGAGTGTAGAGAACAAATACATTATTATGAGTGTAGAGAAATACATTATTATGAGTGTAGAGAAATAGATTATTATGAGGTAGAGAAATAGATTATTATGAGTGTAGAGAACACATTATTATGAGTGTAGAGAAATAGATTATTATGAGTGTAGAGAAATAGATTATTATGAGTGTAGAGAAATACATTATTATGAGTGTAGAGAAATAGATTATTATGAGTGTAGAGAAATAGATTATTATGGAGTAGAGAAATACATTATTATGAGTGTAGAGAAATAGATTATTATGAGTGTAGAGAAATAGATTATTATGAGTGTAGAGAAATAGATTATTATGAGTGTAGAGAAATAGATTAAGGTGAGTGTAGAGAAATAGATTATTATGAGTGTACAGAAATAGATTATATGAGTGTAGAGAAATACATTATTATGAGTGTAGAGAAATACATTATTATGAGTGTAGAGAAATACATTATTATGAGTGTAGAGAAATAGATTATTATGAGTGTAGAGAAATACATTATTATGAGTGTAGAGAAATACATTATTATGAGTGTAGAGAAATACATTATTATGAGTGTAGAGAAATAGATTATTATGAGGCAGAGAACAGATTATTATGAGTGTAGAGAAATA
>JBBBDQ010020341.1:0-20456 GCA_037127315.1 Ascarosepion bandense | reverse complement strand
CAAAGATACTTCGGAGTTGGAAGTATTAAAAAAATAAATAGGCCATATATATTTTAGTAAATCATGTACAACATTTGAAATAGGATATTTATTTTGCTATACTTTGACAATAGAAAATCTACAACAGGAAATACTGATAGAATTGGTAATATTTTCATGGGTATTTTTCTTTTAGTAAAGAAATTGGAGGCATTTCATAGTGACCATGAATAACTTTTTATCTGCCTTTGTCTCCTTTTAAATGATGTTTAGAAACAATTCTACAAACCATACCAGAAACTAGAAGGAAGAAAATTCTTTCTGTATGATATCAATTTTTTTATGTCTGACAGTCTAGTAAGAAGAGCTATCTGAATTCTAGAGGTCACACCAGTTCAATATGTCTTTTGAGTGACTATTTCAGCCACCCTCTCACTTATCAAGAGCACTACAAAGTGTTCTCATATCTGTTTTCTATGTCTACTCAATCCTAATTTCTGACATTTCCAAGAAATAACTGAAAATTTATATCTTCAACTACAACACATCTTTAAAAAAAAAAAAAGCAAAAGGTCAACTTTTCTCTGTTAAATGTTACAAAATTTTAAACAAGACAGTTCTTCTATGTGCCCTGTCCCTTCAGGACGTAGGCGATCATGGTTCTCCACGTCTCCTTTCCCTGTGGCTCTTAGTATGTTCACTCCTGTTACCCTGGCAACCCCGTTCCGCCATCCAATCTGATCAGGTCCTGCATATATGTTATCCGCTGCCTCTCCCGTTCCCCTTCTTCCTTCTATCTGCCAATCAGTATCAAGTTCTCCAGGTTCTCCTTCCTCACTGGTGTCCCACGAACTCTGGTTGTCTCTTCCTGATGTCATTAATTTCTTGTTGCCATTCTTTCCAACACCTCATCGTTGCTTGCATGCTCAGTCCATGATATCCGCAGCATCCTTCTGTAGAACCTCATTTCCACTGCTTCCAGTTTTATCCACATTTTCGATGATATTGTCCAGCATTCACTGCCGTATTGAAGAACTGACATCACATAGCAATCCAGCACTCTTTTCTTTGTTTCTAGTGAGATTTTCCTGTGTTAGTACTTTACCAGTCAAGCGTCCTTTGCCATACCAATTCGCCTTCGGATCTCTGTGTCGCACGTTCCATCTTCCTGTTAGAACACTTCCTAGGTATTTAACCTTTTCTACAAACTCCAAACAAATCATAACATGCAATACAATACTAAGTACTACTACTGGATAAGTATCAGCCAAGGTTAAGTACTCAAACCTGACATTTACTAGTAATCAACCGATATAATCTTTAAATTGTCCAAGATTATTAGTTGGCTATTACTCTAAATTAAAATTTTAAAAATAAGCATATTTTTTAGCATCTTATTTTGATGTTATATAACATTCTTCGTAATCGGAAGATATAGCCAGGGGAGAAAGTAGCTCCTCTGGAACTAAGCATATACAACTTCTGATCCTTCAGTCATTAAATGCCATACATGATACACGCTTTGGGGATCATGTCTTGAAAGAGACATGACTGATTCAGAAGATTATCTCGCAGTAGGTTACCATTGTTGCAGACTGTTGCCAGCCAAGGCTATAAAACCAATCTGTCGTATTATTTAACCTATAACCAGAGGGAAGAGATGAATTAATACCTTGATCTTAATATTGGATCTCATAACAATCTTAAAAACACACACAAGTTTATTTTATGTAACCGAAGTCTGTCAGGCATTTTTCAATCATATTTAAATATGAAAAACATTTCAGTGAATAATTATTAATACTAGTGTACAAATGAAAGTATTTTTTAGAATTTTCTGAAATACATTAAAATGACACACACACACACACACACACACACACACACTCATTAAAAATAAGTATACACACACTGAAAAAATGCCCCAAAAATTAATAAAATAAGTTTTATTGTTAAATTTTGTTGTTATTAAAAGAAGAGACCAGAGTGATTTTTTGATTATTGAATCACATCTTTTTAAAACCTTATGAATTTTGGTTAAAAATGTTTTGGTTTTTTTTTTTTGTATCAACTGGTGACCATAAATTAAAAGTGAAATTTTAGTTAAAACACACTGATTTGGAAATTATTGCAAAATCAGATAATTGTTAGATTTTAATAAAATCACAATATAAAAAATTAATTAAATTAATTTTGATATAGTTTTTAGAAAATGTTGGTAATAAAATATTTTTTTAATTTGTTAAACCCACCCACCACCAACTTAATTTTATGTTACTCAAGAAAATTGTTTTTGTAGTGCTTAATGCTCATGAAGTATGGGAGAGGTCAAAACAGGACCTCCAGTTACAGATAACTAAAGGTGAGTTTCAAAATAAAAAAATGAAACAAAACTAAACATTTAATTAGAAATGCTTTTAATTGCTTTATTGTATAAAATATATTATAGACACTATTTTCGGAAGAAAAATCATTTTTGATGAAGAATGAATTTTACAAGAGTTGCTTTTCATTTTTTAAATTTTATTTAAATGATTTATAAACTTTCTAACATTTAAAATGCTTTATTAATTTGTGTGCGATATTTTATTGAATAAAATTATACTTACTAATTATAAAATGGAATAAATAGGTTACTACAATTCAGTCACCCCGCAAATATTTTAAAAGAATTCTGAATTTATTATCATGCATATAAATTTATCAACCCCTGCAAATACAGACATTCAAATGCGACATCATCATAAAATAAGAATGTAGTAACTATAGAAATTAAGTGGTAATTTTTCTAACATTCCTCACTGCAACCTTGAAACTTGAATATCGTTTTATGTCTTTGCCTATGAGTGTATCACCATTAAAATCAAACCACTCCTTCTATAACCCGATGATTATCGATATTTATCGGAAGTACCCCAACACAAAACCTAGCTATGAACACTCGTGCAGACGCTTATAGTACAACTGTGTAAATTTTCAAGAAAATCGGTCCAGCCGTTTCAGAGTCTATAGGTAACGTACGTACACACACACACAGACAAAGTTCCATTTATTAATAAGTTTAGATAGATATCAATCTGAGTAACCTTTTGGAAATTCCAAACTGAATCCTTTAATAAATTTATGGGACAATAGCCTTGTGAATTAAAGCATTCATTCATGAACTTGGTGACATAGTAACTTGGGGATTTCAATCCTGGGCTGGGTAGTGTATATTGGACTCATGAAACAGGACGAGCAATAACTGAGCAGTACTAAAAATAAGACCTAGTCAAGATATCCCTAGACATAAAAGATTAAGGACAGTCTACCCTATAACAACAGGGTTCACTTTGAAATTTCTTGTAGAAGTACTCAAATCTATATACACCTGATGAAGGCTAGAGGGAAAAGGGTCAGTGATAACAACAACAATGATGAAGACAATAATCCAAATGTAAATAGTGTAAATAATGATAACTTCTCATCCCAGAAAAGACAAGTCATTTTACAATGAATCAATAAACTAATATCCTCGGCTTAAGTTATTTCTATAAGATCACTAAACATTGGATTCTTCATCCTTCAAATGTATACTGAATCCAGTAATTAACACTGTTCAGTAACTTCACCGACTCATTTTGAAGGGTATTATGTTTTTGATGTTATTTTTTCATGTTTTAAGTGTAATGTAATTTATTTTGTGATTTTAAAAAGAAACATTTAGTAAAACTATCACATGAGATAAAGTGTGTGTGTGTGTGTGTGTGTGTGTGTGTGTGTGTGTGTGTGTGCAGGAATGAATGAAAGCAAAAGGAAAACTTATTTTAGCCCAATGTATTCTGGAGGAACAGTTATTGTTATGGACATTGTTCGGTTCTGATCCATAATAGTTTGGGATGTGGTTGTAATTATTTTGATGGGTTTAGATTGACAGTGTATTTTGGATAGTAAATGTTATGGAGTTAGTAGGCAGTATTATGTATTCGTTTTTATTAATCGTTGTTATCGTTATCTTTTTTTTTTTTTTGCGCGGTTATATATTCTGTACGCCTTACTTTTAGCACTGTGGATGAAATAAAGAGGATATTGGGAGTCTTTAAAAATGTTTTCTATGTATATTTCTCCTTTGGGTAAATATTGGGGGTCTTCGAACTTTGCGCTCTTAAAATAGAATTCTAGTACTATTTCTGATTTGATCTTGTTACACTGGTGGAATATAAATCGACCAGGTCATTCTTGTTGGTAGCTGTTCTGTAAACCTCAAACTGAAGTTCATTATTTCTCTGCAGCAAGATATAGAGGAAGGGTAAAGTGTGGTTAGAATCAAAGTAAAGTCTTATTGTGTGGATTCAAGATTATTTACTTTGTTAACAAGATCATCTAAAATGAGCATTCTTAAATTTTGTAAAACCAATAAGATATCTTTTTTTAATTTTGCATATAAATACTTGTTACAAAATAAAATCTTTGCATTTGCTTTTTGATAGAAAATAATACATATCACTAAGTTTTACTTTTCTTTATTCATATTGTCCTTTTACAGATATACACTATCTGAAATATTATATATACTTAATGATCTGTGAGTGTCAGATTTCTCAGGCCTTTTCCTCACTTGTGTTTCCCAGAAATTAAACTGTCTTTTTCTTATCCTACGTATAATTGTCCTATTTGTTCTCATCATTTAGACTTCCTCATCGCTCTGGCCATCTTATTCTTCTGAAGAACCTCATCGCTTCTTATTACCTCAGAGCTCTCTTTAATGTTCTGGCTATCTTATCTTTCTGAAGAACCTCGACGCCTATTACCTCAGAGATTCTTCTTCATCTGTGAGAAAATCGTGCAGCATTCGTGGCAATATAGGAGAAATGTATTACATAGAAGTTCAACACTTTTTCTAGTTGTCGGTTCTTATTTTTTAATATTTTACTTAGTTTCATGAAGGCACTCACTATTCCAGTGTACCATCATATTTCTTTATTGTATTACCCATCATCCATTTTCTGATGTCACTTACAAGCACCAATATTCAGCATTTGATTCATAAAAGTAATTCTCTGGATTTTTTTTTTTGTCAATTCATGGTATTTTTTTTTCAAATAACAACTGATTGATATTTGAAAACAGGAACTACAAGGAAACTTATATTTTTAATCAGGAGAGACAGCTGAAATGTTTAATGAAGAAAGCAGGCCTAGAGTATTTGATACTCACAGGACATGCTAAAACGACAGAAACAATATTTTCATGGTTTCTGCTCTGACGAATTTGGGTTACTGGTGCCCCCTCCACAAGAATTTACTCAGGCAACCAGACTGGCAACATGGTCTCACCCTTTTGCAGTTCGATCAACCAAATGCAGGCAACAATTCTATTCCACCAGATCTTTTCCTTTTTCAGCTTCTCACCTGTGGAACTCCTTCCATATACTTGCTTCTGACGGAGATAACCTTCAGGAATTTCAATGCAAAGTCAATTCCCATCTCTTATCCGGGCTTAAGCCCAGCCTTTCTACATCACCCCATATATCTTGTTCTTTCCTTTCTCTCTACCTTCACAACTGTCTTCACTCCCATGTTCATATCCTTCTTGCCTTTTCTCTTTCACTCCTTGTAGCTTTTTCTGTCTTTGTCTTCACTCTCCTCCTGCCTAATACTAACTGTCTTATATAACCCCCAGCACATCAGTGGTGTTAACGCCTTGCTTGGGGTGAAATGGATTAAATAAAAAGTATTAAAAATAAAAACAGGGTGCAAAGAGCAAATAACCTCCTTTCATCTCTGCCCTGTCTAGAAGAAAACTGAAAAAACAGGGAGGGGATGGGAAGGTACTTATGGTAGATTGTTGCCAACAAGGCTCTAGAACTTAATCTGTCCTGGTTATTAAAAAGATACTGGAGTGAACAGAAAATAGGAAGTTGTGGAGGTTATGATAATACACAACCCAAACGGATTTAACACTAAAAAAAATAAAAATAAAAAATAAGAAAGTTTTTCAAAGACAAATATAGATGTAAAAAGGTACTATGCTAATCTTTCAAGAGTTCTACCAGTCTTTGAAAATCAGCATACGTATTCTTGGCATTTTTTGGGTGGGGGTGTCTGTTACTGAAAACCAGGCATATTACTTTTTATGTTTCTTTTGTTTGTTTGTTTTTTTTGCCAACAAAGAGAATATGCATTTTTTTTATGCAGAATCAAAAATAAAATGTCTATTAATTCTAGGTATGTTAAATTATTTCAATTTGCGATGTTGACTTGTGTTTGTAGTGAGCCTATTATTAGTGGCTAATATTGACGACAGTTTTTTTCATTATGGAAATTGATATGTTTGCTTTCAGTCTGCTTTCAAAATGTTCCATTCCACACCAGCTGGATTGAATGAAAGAAAATCGTCAGAGAAAAAGAAAGGGAATAGTAAAACTACGGAATTTACGGTGAGCAATCTATTGAACGTCTTCCATGATGTTTTCAAGATACCCGTTTCTAGCCCTCTGTTTAAGTGCGCGTCTTTGTTCAGCTGATGTGTCAGTCTGACTCTCGAGCGAGGAGACTATCTGCAATGTTTATTTGATATTTAGGTCAAGGTTTAGTAAAGGTAACAGACTAAAAGATTAAATATTTGGCCGGTCGTTTTAACCTGAAGTTGCTTGAAATGGTAGAAGTGATTTTTCCTACTATTTATTCTTTGATTTTCTGGTATACACACACAATTAGGTACTTCAATTAAATCGCTGAAAAACAGCATAATGGCATCGTATGAATTAAAAAAAAACCCCAAACTTAATAAAAAACGAACTTTTTCCATCAAAATGTGTAAGAGGAAAGATCAAAGTATTTTTAATTATTTTTAAAAAAATTTTAATCACTTCTTAATACGTTTGAAATTTTGGTAAAAATCTTATGATTTTATCGAGTAAGCAACCGTTCCGAGAGTTTGCAATGGAAAACGTAATAACTCAGTTTTTTTTTTGTTGTTTTTTCCGATAACAAACACATAAATTCAGCATCATAAAAATCAACAATTGTCAGATTTTAATGAAACTTTCAAGACTTATTAACGAATGATTGAAATTATTTTTGAAAATCTTGAAAATATTATTATATTATGTTTTTGTTTACATCTGTTACCCCACTCCACGTAAATTTTGTTGCGAAAATTGGTTTTAACGCAGGACATTGGCGAATGTAAATTATCTAATTAAAATTGCCCCAAACTTAATAAAAAAACGAACTTTTTCCATCAAAATGTTTATAATATTAAGAGTGTAGTTTTAACAAAATATTTTTTAATTATTTTAAAAAAAATATTTAATCCCTTCTAATACGATCGAAATTTTGAAAAATCTTTTGTTGGTTTTTTAGCGAGTAAGCAAATCGTTATGAGAGTTTACAATGGAAAACGTAATAACTCAGTTTTTTTGTTTTTTTTTTACCGGTGACAAAATACGAATGCAAAATTTTTGTGTGATCAAATAATTGTCAGATTGTAATGAAACTTTCAGAAGGTATTAAAAAATGATTGAAATTATTTTTGAAATTATTATTTTTAAAACATCTTGGTAAAAAAAATAATATTTATGATTTTTTTTACATCTGTTACCTCACCCACGTAAATTCATGAAATTTTAAGAAATTAAATTTTGTTGCGAAAATTTGGTTTATTAAGTTGAAACGCAGGACATTTACAATGTAAATCATCTATTATTTTTTGGAAAAATTTTATTCGTTTTGAAATCAACTTGCAATATAGTAAAATAAAAACAGTAAATATAACCTTAACATTTAAGCTTTTAATTGCTTGAATAAATTATATAGATTAGCGACATTAGTACCAAGAATAAAAGAATTTTTCGTTTACTAATGAAAATTTTAAAAGAATTGTTTTCCTTTTTTATTTTTTTTTATTTTATTTTTAATTATAATAACTTATAAAGTTCCAAAAATATTTTTAAAATACTTCAAAGATTTCTTGGAATTAATTTATAAAACTATTAGGCGAAGATTGTATTTACTAATCAAAAATTAAAAAGTTTAATAAAATCCTTGTGCCTCCCTATGTTTAAAATAATAAACTTTGTGTGTGTGTATTTCGAAGTTTTTTTTGTATTGTGCAATTTCTATGTGTAAACCAAAAGCTCATGTTTCAGAGATTTTTCCCTTAGAGGGAAAAACATTTATACAATTATATCACTTGTGATCGCCATACACTTATCTCTCATCCATCAACTTATTAACACATTTGAAATATGGAGGACAGGTAAAAAAGTTCAACTGTGATTAAGAAATAGTTTTATTCTAAAATTTCATGCTATAAACGAGTAATACTTGTAAACTGATTAATTTAACATTACATTTGCTAATTTTCTAAAAAATACTGTCACAGATGTATATTTTTATTTTTTTAAAACCGAGAATTAACTTTTGTTACAAATGAGTCGATTGTTCAGAAATGTCCGAAAATTGAAAAAATTTCAGATTCCAATGAATATAATTCCTGTTTGAAATACACCAGAGAATTTTGCTTTCTGGAAATAGTAAAGTTAATCATTTAGTCAATTAAAAATGTTTAAAGAAAAACTTTTTTATCTTTTAAAAATTCATTTTAAAAGTGACTTATTGAAAATGAGTGGAGTGTACCCCTCCACAAAATAGAGATGGAGGAAAGATTAAATAAAAATATATAGTGAAATTATGTCTCTACATTTTTTATTGTTTCTTCAGGGATCATCCAGCAGGCATTACCTCTCCTTCAGAAGTAGGACTGGGGTCCTCAAAAAAGAGGAAGGCGTCAAGGAGAGTTGAGCAGTTTTTCCATAGCATTGTTGGTACAGGTTAAAAATATTTTAATCTTGACCTTTGTGTCACATTCAGTGACAACGTAGGCACGGAAATACTTTTGTTCAGCAAATTTATGAACAAAAAAAGAAACTTATTTAATTGAAATTCATCTTAAAACAAACATATTCAAATGCGGCTTTTCCCTATTTGGTTAATAATCATTTTACCTCTATGAAAGCAGACTACATCATGCAGGGGGTTACAATGAGAGAAAATGCATGGTACAGATGCTGAAGAAATGCTGTTTGGATGAGATTTAAGGAAGGATGATGGCAATTGACATTGCGTTTAAACTTTGTTGATATAATTATCAGGGCAGCAAGTATATGTGGAAGAGAGTTTTACTTACAGGCGAGAAGGGCGAGAAAAAGAAACAGGTAGACAGAAGAGAGAAAGGCATTTGACTATTTTGACATTAAAAGGGTGGGACCTAGATGCCAATCTAGTAGCACGAGCAAATTCATGTTGTCGGGGCACCAGAAAGACGCTTGTAAAAGCAGAAGCTGCAAAAATATTTGGAAAGTAGCATAGGAAGCTACATCCTATTGGTGAGAAAGTGACTGATTTTGAGTTACTAAGTCATGATCAGTTACGCTTGCAGATCCTTCTTTGGATTTGTTGAAAGACACCCCTACCCTCCTGGGGTATTTAGCAGCATGAATAGCAGGAGCACCCAACCGGATATGGCAACAATATTCAATGATTGGACAAAATTCATTTGGTTTTCTTACAGAATCCAAACAAAAAAGCCCCTTTATCACATGATCTCTCAAAAGTTAAAAAAAAAACTAAATGAAACTGAAATTTGTTATCGGGATTGTTTACATGTTACTATCCTTGAAGAATCCAAATTACAAATTACATTTCAATTTTTATTTTATTTTATATATTTATTTATTGCACTTAAGCAATCAGGTGCACATTTATTTTGGCTTTTCACAGGTTTGAGCAATTTATTACTGAATTTAGACAGGTTGGAGCAATTTACAATGAATTTAGACAGCTAACTGCCCCACCCTCTATTAATTTGTAAATTTAATAAAAATATTTCTATATATAAAAATATTTAATGTATTTGTTTGAAAATTATTTTTAATAAATACTGAATATTTGCATATATTCAAATGTAATGAAATGTGTTATGACCAGCTTTAAATGATTTTATTAAGTGTGGGTTGTTTGATTTCATTTGGATGGCCTCCAATATTCGAAGGTTCTTTTTAAAGTGTATATTAATAGAAAACTATTCAAATTTTGTAGAATTTTTGTCTTCATTTTCAACTGAAATTAAAGCCAAAAATACGATGTTTGTTACTCATGATTAAACATAATAGACTTTCATTGTTCTATATTTAACAATACATATATGACTGATATATGTATGTATATAATAATTAAAACTTAATTGGGCGATTAAAGCTTATTGTGTTAACAGCGCGGCGTAAGGAAATCTGATTCCTTTGATAACTGAAAAATATGCCATTGAAGATTCACAAGTCACTTAGAAATGACCTACAACGACATTATTGAAGTCTTGGCTTTTATCAGAGTAAACATCCGTTAAAACGCTTCCAGAGTGGAGCCAAAATGTTCTGATGCACAGACTTTTAGAACTCATTTGAAAAAATATTATCCTATATTTCTCCCTGTTTACGAAAAGTAAAAATGAATATTAGAAGAGGAAGAAGAAAAAAACACATACTTCTTTCAACCATACAAAACATTATTGCAACTCAACACATACACACACACACACAAAGTGTGTGTGTTCGTGTATATATATTTTTGATACGTATAGAGTGAATCAAAATCTCTGTTAACATTTACAATTTTTATTACAGGTTTACCTTACGCATGACTGACTGACTGACATTGGAGCACAGAAAGGGTGGTTAAACTTGATGGAAGCATTTGGATTGGCAACGAGAATTTGCTGAATGATTTTGATACTACCCACCAATTTATCGCATCTATGACAGGTTTGTATCCACTGGATCAGTAAAAGACAACTCTCAAGGAAATGAAAGGCAATCCAGAACAGGCAGACGTAACTTTGAACTTTGCTACCATGCAACAGGCTTTACTACTGAGTTCATCTAAATTGACAAGACGTTGCAGTCTGAAAACAGGGATTCCACAGAGAACAGTATGCCGAATTCTATCCAGACTTTGGCATGCAATTACATAACAATCGTCAACAAGTTGTCTAAACTTTGACGGCTCAGTAAAAATGGTTTCAAGCAGAATGCCTGAAATGTCAAAATGGATTCAGTGATGAAGCCACCTTTCATACAAGTGGTCATGTTAAGCAACATAACACCATTTTCTGGGTATCAAAAATCCACAGTATCATTTGAGAGCATGAATGGGCCCCCCAGAAAGTAAATGTGTGTGCTCTAACTGCTACTGTAATTGGCCCATATTTTTTACAAGTCTAAATGGTGACTGCTAATGTTTATTTACAATGTTGCAAAAGTCACATTGATAACATATCAGATGAGCAGCTATTTCAACAGGATGGCATACTGCCTCATTTTGCCCAAACTGTTCAAGCTTAATTTAATCAAACTTTCCTAAATCATTGGATAGTTACCATTGGCAGGGGAGGTGGTGGCTGGTGCCAATGACCACCACACTCCCCCCTGATTCACACTATGTGATTCTCTTGATTATGTGTGCGACAAAGGATCAAGGCATAGCAAAAAAGTTAGACAGCTATCAGTGAAATCAAGGACAGAATAAAAGGTAATGTCAAACTTAGCCACGGAATGTGTGTCAAGGCACTTAATATACTCGCTGGCTGGTTTTTGCACATCAATCATGCTGTTGTGACAGGTGAGATTGTCTGTACACTGAATAAATGATTCTTCATAGTGTTAACATACCTCTGACTCACTCTGTATATATTGCTTACATAAATGTAATGTGTGTGTGCGTGAGGTGTGTTAAAATTAAGAGAGATACTTATTCCATGGTTAAACACCACATATAGATATTAAGTAATTCCATCAGTTTTATTAGACTCCACAGAATGCAGAAAGCACTGGACGGCCGTTTCGTCGTATATTTGGGACTCATCAGTAGTGTGCATCCACTGCCAGAATTGAAATTCAGCCAGTTGAAGATATCAAGCAAATGTCATACCAACTGTACCACTGGCTCCGTTGACGAAGAGGTAAACGTCGAATTAAACTCGATAAAGCCAATCGCTCATTGACATATTCCGTGAAACTCATCCAACTTGAAAGTAGTTGTATTCTGGGAGGCCTCCATGTTGGGAGTCTTATAGTCTCAGGGTAGATAAATGGATGTTCAACATTGCCATCACTAGTGATCACTCGAAACACCATGATGTTAACTGATATATCATCCAGCTCTTCTAAATCCTTTGTGTTAACCTCGCAGATTAACACCCAAATCAGTCAGTTAAGTGCCATATAAGTATAAATATCGCTTTCGGGTGATCATATCTCGAAAAGAGACATCGAATGGGCAGAAGGTTATCCCGCTTTCTGCAGTAGACTGGTTGCCAGCCGTTGTTGCAACCCAATCTGTCCCTTTATTTAACCCATAACTGGAGGGAAGAGACAGATTAATACCCTTCCTGCCAGGTATTTGCGCGTAAGTGAATGCGCGAATCTAACTGAATTGAACCGGCTCCCGATTTGTTCTGATTCGATATCCACTGCACCACAACGCACATCCGGTAAACATGCTGTTTCGCATCCATTTTCTGACTTCTGTTGGAGTGAATTGCGCAATGTGATCTTTTTCCACAGACAATTTTCAACTGACCCCACTATACTGCGTCGTCGACAAAATAAAAAAACAATCTCGCGCAATGCTCATTCACGAACTAAAATATTAAATACACTACTTACCCATCGCACCCCGAATATATTTGCATTTTTTTCCCCCCTCTCTTTCTCTATTACTAACTATTGAAGTTGAAGTTTTTCTTTTTAATGTTTGAATGATTGCATTAATAATTGGGTGCGCATGCCAGGACGAGGCATCCATTCAGAGCTGATGATCTCCAGTCTATCTACGACGAGGCGCTCATCGACATTTACTCTCAGTGACTTTGTGTGTTTGCGTCTATGAATTTGTAAGCCAGTCATCGTATTTACTGCCCTTATTATCGGTAACCTTGTCCGTAGGTCTTTCTTCGCTCGCTGATATGTGTGCCACCCTTAACACCCACGCACATACACCTCCAAGGACGATGAGCCATATGACTTTTTGGTCGATTCACCCCATCAGCGATGAGAGTGAGGGTTGTTGCCCCTGCTAAGAAATAATTATACACACCAATTTTTAAATATTTTTATGCCCTTTCAAACACCAATTGTCATATGTGGGGAGGCGTGTGTGAGCACAGATAAACAAACCATCCGTAAGTTTTACAACCTCCAAATGCAGCTAAAATGTTTATTTTATACTGACTACAGTAGTTGTGTGTGTGACGTGTAGGTCAGTTAAAAATTCATTCACGTATGTCAAGAAAGAAAGAGGAAGTGTAATATAGAGTTGAAAAAAAGAAAGCAAGATTTAATTAGAAGAGAAAGACTGCTAAAGTAAATGTTAGTATTTGTAGTGATGTAATTAAAACAAAAGATTAAAAAAGAAAAGATAACTGGCAAATTATGCTTGTGAAAGAAAGAATGAATGAAACCAAAAATTGGAAGAGTCAAATATTGAACAAAAGAAGGTAGGGGTTTGGAATAGAGAGAGAGATTGAAAGAAAGAGAAATTTGAATATATTTGAGAGGTGACAGAGAAAGAATTTATATTTGAGACTATAATCACATAAATATCACGCTGGGTAAGAAAAGGTATGAAAAAGAAAGAAATAACTTATTTAAGTAGTAGTGGTGTTCTTCTACTAATAAAATCGAGTAGTGAAATGTTATTTTCTATCTCATCTGACAAACCGATCCATTCATGACACATACTCCGACCGTTGTTACATCAATTCTGATCTTCACTTTTTTTCTGTCTTCTTTAAAAATGTTTTACTGGTTGTTGCTCTCTGAAATTTTGTTAAAACTTTGATAGACGACCAGCTGTGTCGCATTTTTATTATTTATTTAGTTATTTATCTATTTATTTTTACTTTTCTGAGCGAGATGTTACAGAAAAGCCGGCCAGAAATGACCTAGAGAAAACTCGATAGCTCCCATCCTAAAGGTTGATGAGTGCTTTTTTTCTTTCTCTTTCTCTTTCTTTTTCTCTTTCTTCTCTTTTGACTTTATGTGACCTCTTGAAAAAATCGCATTTTCTTTGTTGCTTCTGATTTTCAAAATAAAACCTTTTTTTTTGGTCGAGCCTTAAATAATTTTATCAATTTTATTCCCAGCGTTTCTCTCTTTCTCTGTTCCCCGTCACTTTTTGTTGCTCTCTCTCATCCTTTCCTTTCTTTTTGATTCAATCCCGATTCAGATAATTTAATTTGTACCACCCCACCTCTCTCTATGTTAAATCCACTTCAACTCACAATCCTTAACTGTCAGCATACAGATTTTATTTTCACAAAATTCCAAATAAGCCTTATGTACAAACCTAGTCTGATACAAGGCTGTCATGTAGAGTTTTCATTTTGAATCTAATCACTTCTAATCTTATGAACTACAGGAAATGTGTGCCATAGCAAAACACCCAAAACTATTTATTCGGCTTAACCTAAGTACAAGCCGCAAATGAGGGGTGCTCAATGAAAAAAACTGTCAATTTGCAGAAAATCGTATATGAGAAACATTCTATTCAGTTTTGTAGTTATAAAATATAACTTTAAAAAAAAACTTTTTTTATTTACTAAATCATATCACCACGAGCAAAGCGGTAATGCCACTGATGCAGGGAAGTACAGGAGTGGAAAAGATTGAAAGAGAAACCGAAAACTGCATCCCAAATGAAACAAGGAGAGCTCTTCACCTTGTTCAAGAATAGACGAGGTGGAGTGTGAACCGGGCGATAGTTTAGTCTATTGATTTTATCAAAGAGAAAAGAAATTACTTTTTAAAAATATTTTAGAGGTCCGTTAAATGCTGCAATTTGCATAAACGGACACAAGGGGGTCTGTTTTTGGTTTTTAATTCACCTAAATTGTAAATTTAAAACCACTCAACAACTTTAAAAAAGGTCATCACACATTCTTCAATTTTAAGTGCTGATTTTTCAATTTTGTCGGCATATGTCATTTCTTTTTCAGAATGTAAAAATTTCAATTCTCGAAATAAAAAATTTATAAGAATCATGAAATGAAACGAAACCAGAAAAGAACTGTCGCATTTTTAAAAACTTTTTAATAAATGCTTAAAAAATAGGATGAGGTAAAAAAAAAAAGTTGTATAGTTAGTTTTACTTTTTTATTTCGATTCAACTTTACTTAAAAACATATTTAGAAACACTGTAATTTAAAAATTAACAAGACTTGCGGATTAACAATATTAAAACAAATCTCGAAATAAGTACAAATGTGACTATATTTCAATAAAAGTAAAAGTAAATTGTATTTTTTTTCCTGACTAGAAAACTTGAGTAGAGTCGTAAACTGTAGAGTCGTAAAAAAGATTTTCCATGCCTTTTAATTTATTCAAACTAATGTTCCTATCTTGATTGTTATAGATGTCATATACACAAATAAAAAGCAATGATAACTGAACGTCAAAATCGCCTAACATTAGATTTCAAATGCTTCAGAAGAGCACCATTGATGTCTTTCTAGATTGACAGCTTAGTTCCTATAGAAGCTAGTTGCTGTAATCAGTTGATTATGAGTTCAATCCCTGGATCAGTAGATACAACATAATGCGATAATCTACATATATTCCTATATCAGGAAAACAATGGACACCTGAAGATAACAACCTGTAGGTACTTGGACTGAAACCTCAGGCCACACAAGGTACCTTGCTAGACATAAAGTTACATTTCATGACCGACTGTTACTACTACTAATAGTCTAGGCATCTCATTACCAATAAGCCAGAACTCTCTGTGACCATAAAAAATCGAACATATAAAACTAAACCATCCAAACAAAAAACACTTAACATTTCTTTTTCAACATCCATGGTATTCATGTCAACTTTTGCCATGTAAATTGTTCCTTCTTGAAAATCCTCCAAACATCTCCGATCTCTTCGTAGTCCAATCAAACCCCTTCCTTCTCTAATTTTTCACCCTTGGCGACCTTCCTCTTAGAAGAACTCTCAATTGTCACATGCATGGCCTGGAAGTTTATGTCAATGAACATCTCCCTTTGGCTAAAGGCTTCTCTTGGTTCTTCCAGACCATTCTTACATGTCTCTACCTCTTCTCTATTAAACTATTAAACTATATTGCTCCCCTTTCTCTCATGACTGCTGATAACTAGATGCATTTCGACACTATAGACGAGGCCATTTCACTACATACATTTGCACATGTATCTGTGTTTAGTGACTTTAATACCCATCATGACAACTCGCTTAAACATTCTGTCACCGATCTTGCTGTTGTCCGGTCTCTGAACTTCTCAATCACTCACTAAAGTCGTGGATTCCCCCACACATTTCCCAAGTAATCCTGAAGGAAATGTTTCTCTTCTAGATTTCTCTTTACCTCGATCCTTCACTCATGTCATGCTATGCCGCTCTTCACTCTTAAAATTTGACCATGCAGTGGTATCTGGAAATATTTCTTCTGCTCTGCATCCAAGAATCATATGCCAAGAAAAAATATTACCAACAATACATTTTTGAAGAAAACTACCATAACACATTTTGAAGGAAAACAAAATATCCTCAACAACATATATTTGAATACAAACTAGAAACATTTCGAAAAATATTTAAAAAATGTAGACATTTAATTTTAGAGGAAAACTTACATTAATGCCACACAAATTACAGATAGTTGATTTCCCTGCATGAAATATTTAGCAAAAAAAAAAGCTTTCAATTTTTTAATTTTATTTTCGAAGTATGAAATATTAAAAAAAAAGGCTTAAATAATTAAATTAACCATTGGAACTTTTTTTACATGTTTTGTTTTTGTTTGAAAAAACGCTTCTTTTTTTTTTTTTAATATTTCTTTTGTTTCAAAATTACGGGGGGAAATATTCACATTTTTTTGTTGACCAAATGAATTTTAAAACGTCAGAATTAGAATTAAATATAAAGGTTTATTTTTTAAAAATTTTCTTTTAGTCGCATTTGACACGAGATTTGATTTCAGACATAATCTAGCAACCATCTGAGTATTACATATTTTACGGGGCAAATGTACACAATAGGCTCCATCGTAGAAACATAATTACGTGTTGCATTTGACCGGCAATAGTTAATAAATACATGGCAGTTTTCTTAGCTGTAAGTGGTCACATGGTTGTAGAAATTACACTAAACATTTATGTATATATGGGATAAAGTTTTTCCATATATATATATATATATATATATATATATATATATACATATCAAAAGTTTTTTTAACAAATATATTTACAAACACACAAAAAAATATTTGGTATACTAAAGAGTAAATTTATCTAATAAAATTGCCATTGGTTTATAGCCACAGTCTTCCAAAACAATTTTGGAATTTCCTCCAACTCTTCTGGAGAGTTTCTTTGTTGAAGTTGGCAAATGCTACCATAATTCTTACCTTCAGTTCATCTTCGGTGTTATAAGGAGTTTTGTTGGTTACTCGCTCAACTGCACCCCTACATAATAAGTAAGGAGAACTAGGTCATACGTAAGGGATCATGTGGTCACTGTATAATTGCTTGGAGTAAGATAATTAAAAAAGAAAGTTTGATCCATTTGCCATACAACCAGAATGGTATTGGATTTTCTACTGCAACAGTTGACAAACAGAAATTGCTTTGGTTAAGTTAAATGTCTGTCTCTAAGAATCAACCACATTTTAGCATTTTGGTGTTCATCATTAGTTGGATTGAAAAATGGTCTTGACTATAGTTTGGCTCAGTCAACATTGACTTGGTTTTTGTAATACCATATTTTAAAAACAAAAATAGGTGGGTGGGTGTTTTGGAGTTGTTCTAGCTTTCCTTTATTTTATAAGAGCCATAAATTTGCCTATCATCCACTTCCATACTCCTTCCCAATTTTTTTTTTTTAACAGGGAGTAGAAATTTATTCCTTGTTTCATGTTTAGGATTATATTTCCTGTTCCTTCTAAAGTCTTCTTATTCTCTTTCATGCCAAGCAGCCTCTTTGTGTCTTAGTTACATTATCCCCACTTGTAGATGACACAAATGACTTCAAAGGAATGCTAAGAAGAAAGATTTAATGATTGTAACAGCAACAAAAATTGGCCATTGTGTTCTCGAATGGGCTTTATTTGGGAATTCCTGCAGGACGAAATAAAATATATCCAACTGCTATTAATGAGCGAAAGCAAATGTCACTGTAGCCATCTGCTCAAATAAATAATTTGGTTGAATTTTTAAGAAATAAAATAAGAATTAAAGTTTTCTGTCTTTTTGTGTGATTTTTCATTCATTTTCCCCAACATTTCCTGATTTGGCAAACATGGACAAACATGTGCTGCAATAAGACATAACGTCAAAGGAATGGTTTTTCACATGACACGGCTTCTTTTAATATCCTTCATTTTCTTTTCTTGAGAATTTAGAACAAAAATATTAAACACAATTTATAAGATTATTTATTTATAAGAATAATATTATATTTACAAAACTCTAAAACTATTACAGGTAGGACTAAGGCAATGATGATCATTTACTAATTTATAAAGAAATAAATATAAAAATATTTTAGTCATAAATATATAAACATTAAATTATTAAAATATGAAAACCACTACAGAGAAAATATTTATTATTGGTTTCATAAAGTTTGAATCAACTGGCAACTAGCCAATGTTTTGTCAACCATTTCAATAAGCAATAAAATAGTGTCAAATATAATAAATAAATATTTTTGTGTCAATTTTAAGAGTCAAGAAAATAAATAACTTTACTTTGATATCTTTTAGGTTTTGTCTCACTTAATCATTGCTTTTTAAAGCAATAAACATTGTCAAAAAAGTGAAGGTAATTAAAAAGAAAAGCAGTGTTAGAGGTGGGGAATTATCCTTGATGCTGTCTTATTGTGGCATGTTTATCCATTTTTGTTCTTACATTTTCATTATCTTTTATGTGTCTGATATAAATACCTTTGGCCTATAAGTAGAAGCATCAGTGGCAGAAGTTTCTAATTTCACAAAAATATTTATTTTTCAACATAATTTTTTCCTTGTAAAATGCACTTAATTCAGTGGTGTTACATTTATTTCCAATAAAATCAATAATGTTAGAAAGAAATAAATCCTGCAAAGCATTTCAGGTTTGCTTTGAGTGGATTTCATTTTTAAAAACTCTTGAAGATAATCGGAAAGACTTAGTGAAATAGAAATCATATTTGGAGTGGTCACTAGTGATGTGGATACAGCCCATTCATCTTTCCACAGTGACTCAAGTTCAACACAGGGGCTCCCACATCAAGTGCTATGAGGAGGTAGTGCTGCTCTGGGGCAAGAGGGTGGCTGCTAGAAAACCCTCTGTCTAGCAACATGATTCTGCACCATGCCACACAAGCAGGAGGACCACGTCATGGTTGTCAGACAATTTTTTGCGGTCACATCACCCATTACACCTGGCCATCTAACTCCCTAAACTGCAACCCACTTCATTATTATGTATGGTATGCAGTTGAGAAAGAGCCCAATAAAACTTCTTGTAACGCCAAAGATTAACTGAAGGCAAGAAATATGGCAGCATTCACCAACTTAAGCAAGGAGACCGTCCAGAAGAGTTGTAGATGATCGTCTGGAAGCCGTGTTGAAGCCAATGACAATTTTATTGAATAAATTTACTCTTTACTATTTCAAGATATTTTTGTAATTTTGGTAAATATATCTGATAAAATGAGATGTCATTGTTATTTTCATTTTCGCATAATTTAGACGAAAATTCATCCATCGCCACTCAATGAAGTGGGGGTCACTGAAGAAGATTGTTGTATGAGCAGTAAGGAAAACAGCCAATGAAGATAAGTGTGAAAAATAACGGTTAAACCTAAACTTGAAGAGGTTCAAAATGGAAAGGATTCTCTTGGGAGTCGATTCCACAAAGTAGCGTTTCATGGGAAGCTGTTAGAGTGGGACTTTTCTTACTAATGGAATATGAAAGGAATGAGGATTATTTGACTGTGTACGTGACATAGCCTTCTTTACTGTGAGTTTTAGAATTAGTGGGACTAATTCAATGGAGAACATTTATCATGAAAATGTCGATGGAGTCGTGAGTCGTCTGTGGGAAAAGAGGTTGTAAGGTAGAGCATAATTTATCACCTACAAGGACGTGTAATGCTTTTGGATTCATGTTAAGACCGGAAAATAAAAACCTGACCGCCTTCCTATCCAGATATGGAAGCAGTATTCCTCCATTTTCGGTTTGACCTGGTATCTTGTAAAGGTAGAGTTATAGCAGGGCGGCGGGGGGTTCAGGTGCTTACCTGAAGCGTTACACAGAACTAATTTTTTCCCCTTTTCCCAGCCTTTTTAAAGATGTACCATGAATATGAATTCCGCTTGAGGTTCGGGTGGGGTTAAGTCTAATAGGCGTTCAAGACAAGGGCTATCCTT